>JAPYYV010002131.1:0-24121 GCA_030522625.1 Copidosoma aretas | reverse complement strand
CTGAAAATCTGCACAGCGTTGTCAGATCTTCACTCGTCGCTTGTTTCCCCTTGCCCCTCAAGCATTTCCCCCCCGCTAACTGTACCGAACGTCCTTAATAGTTAGAAATAATATCGTGACGTCTCTTTGCGAATCTCATTATGAAATATTTTTTAAGTTACCTCGCGATATTAGATTGCGGTTGAAGAAAACATTTGACCTCTTTTCAGTCACTGAAATTATCGACGACTTTATAAACTATGATGTATTTATTTTCACATGAATGTTTGATCTTCTCTAGATGTATTATACCTTTTCTAAAAGGACTAACTAAATTTCGATAACAATAAAAACTCAAATTGCTTTTAAATATTACAATAAAATTTTAACATTCATCCAAACAAGGTAGAATCAGAATTTATGTTGGGACATGGCAATTATCAAGAATAATGCTCAACTTATTAAAAATTGATTTGAATTATCTAACGAATTTTGCATACAAAAATTTTAAAATATTTTTATCTTTCCTGCTGTCTATATAATAAATTTAATCGTAACGTAGATTCCATTTTTGTAGCTCTGCATTAAAGTAAGTTTTAATATGAATGTAATAATCATTGTCAGAGCGATTAATTATAATAAACGCCTTCTCTCTGAAATGTTATACATAAAACACAATAACGTATAGCTTTAATAAAAAGATATTAATACATATACTTTCAAGGAACATATCATCCGCTACTAACAAAGTATAAGTTTTGGAAGTTAATAAGTGTACGTACGTATTCATATACTATCCGCGCTTGTTGTCCTCAGCAGTTATTGATAATCATTGACAGTAAGAACATTGATTTTCATGACGAAATTCGATTCTGTCACATTCAATAATTTAAATAGCGCCTTATGCTTCGAGGTAAATGACTTATTTATTATCGATTCATTATTTTTCTGTTGTGAATCTGAAGTGTATACGTATTTATATTGTACATAATTTTTTACCTGATGAGAGGCTATAGTATACCAGGTCTGGATAAAGTAGCTCAAATAAAGTTGAGAAAAATATAATTCGGCTAAGTTATTATTCTTTTCCGACTGATCGACTCATTTCAGACTCTTTCTTTGAATAATTTTGGAGAATATTACTACAAAAATTTTGAAATACACTCAATTTTGAAATCTACTCAAATCATATGGTCAAATTTTTTTTACATATTTAAAGAAATAAATGTGTGCAGAGATATTGGTAAAAGTTACCTGAGTCGACTTCCTTGGCAGTTGTTGAAAATACTGATTTCCTTTTTCAGGTTTTTTCTGAGAACAAAAAAAAATTATTATTAATAAAACTATAACACTAGTTCTTTTGATGATTGTATGGTATACATTTTAATTTTGTATTATAATTTTTTAAACAACGTGTAATCTATGTATCAAACGAATGTAACACAGTTGCGCAGTTGAAAGAAATTTTTAGAATCATTAGTGATAAATCTAATAACTACTCAATTAAAACAATCCAACAATATCATACTTGATGATGAACTGTAAAATATCAGGAGTGATACGAGTTGTTTTTTATGCTCTCGCTATAAGTATCACAACACAAGACTATAAAAGACACCTGGCCTCCTGTTTTACAAAAATTAAAAAAAAGATAAAAGCTTGCGATTTCCGATTTCCCGCAAAAAAATCAAATCAAAAATAGAGCGGAACGTCATAACAATCCTCACAGAGTGGATGTACCTTCGATCCACGAGCTAGCACTTCCTAAATCTCGCGAAGCGTGGAATAACAGAAACAGATAAAGAAACGAGCATGCATACAGCTTCAACAAACGGCGAGGCTTCGTGTTACACGTATACATATATGTAACACACGGATCCGATTATAAAATTCGGTTATTCAATGCTCGTGGGTAGACTTACACTATTTTTAAACACACTGGTCGCCCGTTCGCTCAATACCTAATGAAGGAGGGAGAAAAACTTCGGCCGTCGGCACTTGCAGTCGAGGTTTATAACTCGGACACACCGTTCTGCAGGGCTTTTTGATAATGTATTTTTTTTTTTAATATTTTGAATTCCATTTACAGCTCTTTCTGGTGTCGGAACAAATGATAGTGTGTTGATAAGTTTGTGAGTGTTTTGAATCTACATAGACAATTGCGACGCGTATAATGAAAATAAACAATGTTTACCGATTGTTTTTATATTTTGCGAACAGAAAAACTTTTAGTTTTACTGTGGATCATAGTGAACAGCTGTCAATGATAACTTGAAAAAAATAGTTTTCAATTATAAAATTCTGAATTTTTTTTATTTTAAGTATAATGAAGATTTGCATCATAAAATAAATATGGTAAGAATGATCTTTGTCATTAAAGTTAGCTATCTGTATGAATACAATTCTTAAATTGAGATCCAAAAAGGTACTATCTCGATTTTTAATTTTAAAATAATTCCTTTTTTATTACTTTAGTTGGAAACATAATCACCTAAATTTAATTTTCTTACATATCTTAAAATTTTCAACAACACTGTCTTTTGCGACAACCCATCTTTGATACATTTTTATTATTTTAATTCGTACAAACAAGCTTTTGTATTTCAAGTAGAGTATATTCTAAAAATTTGGTATTTGTAATTAATATTCAATGCACAAAATCACGTAAATTTCTATGAAGTATTATTTATTTTCAATTTAACAATATATCTATTCCGATTCGTACATGCACACAAAATATAATTGAGATAGACCCTACATATCATATGGTATGACTTAGTTAATATATTTTATAATAACTTCATGATTAGCAATAATTTTCTACCAAGAAATTTATTGTTGAATTTATAAATGGACTTTTCAATACAAATTATATTCATGCAAAAAATTTCTCCCAAAATGTAATTTTTCAAAATATTTGTTTTATTACTTAATTTTCTTTTTCGATATAAATTATTCTTAATACGATAGTAAGGTCAATTATAAGAATCTAGAAATTCGTAAAATTCGTGACTTTTATGAAAATGTACGATCACACATGGTAAAATCATGTTTTTTGACTTTGGATTTGATTTGATTTATTAATTTAAGGGCCACTTGTACATAGCTGAATAATAAAAGTTACAAAAATAAAAGAAATTACATAAGTTTGATTGTGGAAGCAAAAGAGAAAAGAAAATAATAGGAGGAATGGAGGGCAGGATGGTTTATGAAAATTGAAAATAACATATTTCGATTTTCACCTTTATGTAATGCTTTTCCTGTAAGAAAGCAAAAAACTAATAAGATTTTCGTTAATTGATATACATTTTGAACTGGATCCTATCTTAAAAAAATGAGCCTTCATGATTTAAGCCAAGATAACGCTTCTTATTGGTTTTTTCAATGAGAATAACGGTGATGTATTGGTAGGCACTAATGGTCTCGTAGATAATTTAATAAGGGGTATAGTAAACTGAAAAAAAAAATTAAAATATCATTCATTTTTGGAGTTCTAAATAAATATTTGTTCCATTAAATTAAAAGCTTACTTAAACTGATACAATATTTATTTGAATCCATTTTAATAAATATTTTTTCTTTCCAAATACATTATTTATACGAATACAGACGACTAAATTATTTATTTTCTTTAAATAAGTACTTATGCTGAAAAGACCGCACATTTATTTAATCGAAATAAATGTGCCACGTTTTTGACGATACATATGCTAAACACATAATTTCCTTGCACTTAATAAATATTGATTAAACAGCAGGTTAACTTCTGTTTGTCAGTCCTGAATAATTATTCATTTTATTCAAAACTACTATTTTTACAATAAACAAAATATTTTACAAATCCAAATTAATATTTGATTAGAGGAAATCATTCTAATAAATATTTACTTCTTCCAAACAAATATACTTTTGAATTAAATCTGTATCGAATCTGAAAAAAATTGTATTTAATATTAATAAATTCGCTTATTAATATGATCAATATTCACTAAACTTTGATAAATATTTATTCTAATGAATTATATCAAGTTTAAAATTTCACAAATATTTATGCAAGAGAAAGATTTATCTGTATAAGGTAAATAAAATTTTTTTCAATCGAATCAGTTTTAGATAAACATTTGTTAAAAATTTGCAATAAATGTCCAATGATAATAAACATGCTTCTCCGTTTATTATATACTATTGAGAACAAAATAAATATTTATTGAATCTACATAAACATTTCTTACGCAATAATAAATATTTAGTTATTTCAGTAACAATTATTTCTAGATTTGAATAAGTATTTACTTGAAATTAATAAAATTTTATTTGTTTAAAATAAACTGATTTATTCGATTCAAAGAAATAATGTTTAAACATACGAATAATTTTTGTTATTGCGGCTAAACATTTATTCCACTATAACGGATATTTTCTTTTATTGAATGAATGTATGATATTATTTAATATATATTTATTGATATGAAATAAATATTTAATGATTCTCAGAATGCATAATTTTTGAGCTACTAAAATATTTATTTGATACAAATAAAATTGTGTTCCAGCAGATAAATCTATTTATTTAATCGTTATTTGTATTCATATAAATAGTTTTTTTTCAATGTAGGAAAGCGCACTCGGGTTCGTCTGGTCTGTTTAAATAAATGGAAATCATTTTGAATGAAACACTTTGTTCATGATGTGAGTATATAATAACGATTGCATAACTATAATTCACAGAAACCTTGCAGGTAATGGGAATGAATAATTTTGTAAATAGACCACAATTAATATCTGAAGTTTTTACGAAATCGTACTAAACTATGAGATAGCAATATTCGATCCAATAGTGGAAAAGTATTCTGGAATAATGGGTCCATACTTTTTTTAATGTAATAAATTGAGATAAAATCGTAAAAATCAGAAAAAAAATTAATATGCAAAAACTTGTTAAAAAAATTGATACCATCACCGAAAAACGCTTAAATTTTTGAAGAAAATAAAAAACGTTAAAAAATTTCAGGGCCAATTTTATTAGAAAAAAAACCAAGTCACCCCGACAACTTATTCATTCTTAAATTATGCAAAAAATGAGACGTTGAATGAAACACCTCGCCACTTTAAGTATTACCCAAACAAGCGTAAAAAACTTGCATCGCTCTTGAGCGGAGTCGACCACAATGAAATAATCAGCGAACCACGTGCGTTTATTTGTTCCAGAATCCTGCAAGGGCAAAGGCAGCAGCGGTAGCCAACTAGTGGCGACCAGGAAAGAGGGAATATCTCGGCTATCGGAGATGCTGCTGCGGACACCACCGCCAAGGTCCATCGGTGGGGGACCAGTCGTGTGAATCGGTCAGCTGATCTGGTCCTCTCTCCTGTTGTTATCCACCTCGTTATCGACGACCTCCGGTCCTTTCAGATTCAGAGAGGGAGACGGTAAGGTATGGGCCCTTGGATCTTCGGACCTATACCGCTCATATTCGCCTCGTCCCTGGGTCTCATCATCAATGCCTATGTCATGCTCGTCGTCTTTAGCTTCAGCAAGCAGGTGACCCTTTTTTTTACCGTACAACCTTTTTCGCACTTGCTGACTACTTGATTAAGATCGTAAAATTACCTAAACTCGTCTATAATCTTATTAGTTGGATCTCGAGTCGTGCGAAAAAAGCCACGCACAAGTGTCGAAAACGATTCTTTAATTTTAGACTCAACAACAACAATCGGCCAACACGCTTCTGCTGATACACTTGGGAGCGGTCGAGGCGGCGGTCTGCCTGGTGCTACTGATTTTCTCGACGGGCACGTGGCCCCTGGCTGGTACATGGTGCGCGCTCTCCGGTTTTCTGTTGTCACTTTTACATCCGATCGCACTCTGGACCATCACTGGACTCAACTGCGAAAGGTGAGTGGGCAGTGACAGCACAATCAAAGTTTCAAAGTGAAAGTAATGGGCAATTGTCATTAAATTTTTTAGTCAGAAAATATTTTAAAATTGCAACCGTTGTGTCATTCAAAACTTACTGTAATTTACACTGTAATAATTACCGTGGCGTTTATCTCGGTCTGTTATCGATATATTCGCGCCTGGACGTAATGCACTAAAATTATTTGGTCTTGTAATAGCTCATCGTAGACATTGTCTGAGAATAACAATAACAAATCTGAAAAAATATTTGGTTTTAGGTACTATGCGATCGCAGCGCCACTGCACTACTCCGCCTTGGTGTCCCCACGAAGAGTCGTCCTCGGCCTAGGTATATCCTGGATCGGTTCCATACTGCTCTGCCTCACCCCGTTTTCAGGCCTGGTGCCACCTTACCGCTACGTCCCAGGACTGGGCTGTTGCGCGCCAGACTTCGGTAATGGCGGTTGGAGCTCGGCCGGTTTGCTTTACGGTGCCATCTACGCATTCCTCGGTATCTGCTTACCCGCTCTCCTGGTTACTTTGTGCAATTTTCGAGTTCTGGGGATCGCGAGATATCACAGGCACCGCATAGCCAGCGCCATTTATGAGGTGACGCTTAGCGCCCAGGTGACAATTACGCACCAGAGAAATCCGTTCTTTGTACCTGCAGTTACGGCACCAGCGGCCGGTGGTCCGCCCAAGTTTCACAGTGCTGCCAGCACGGTAAGTGTTTACCACATTTTCATTTTTTCGTATGATGTGAACGTAATGATGGTAACGCTTTTTATTTTTTTATCATTTCTCCAAAAAAAGTGATACTCCTAAAACTGAAGCCAATATTGTCAAATCGCTATGTAAGATTCTAGCTCCGAATCTGTTTTTATATCGTTATACTTTAAGGAGACTCATCACGATAGTGTCATTTGAAACAGGGGCACTATGGGGTATTTCTATAAATTTGAGATTTACGGAATGTAATCGAATAAAATGCAGTAAATGCAGTATCATGTCTTGTCCATCATGCATGAGTCTTATGTCACCGTGGATTTCAATCTGGGGCAAAGGCTCAACTTTCAAAAAAAGTGTTTGTCATGATTCTGTCCCCATATTACTGGTCATTTGCCTATTTCTTCGAATCAGACCTCTTTATAATATCTGTTTTGAAACTGCGTCTAATGCTGAATTCTTTCGTTGAAGTGTCTTTAATAATATGTATTTTTATTCACTTCAAATACATTCCCATATCTTGGCTTCTGTTTCATGCCTGTATGTGACAATATCTCTTTTTTTTCGTTTCTTCGATTTTGTTTTGGTTGGACTCCGTATTCATACTTCGTTTTCATCTTTTTTTTGTATTTCAGTCCATGCATTTTACACTGGTTTTGTACTTAGGTTTCTGTATTTCCTTTTATACATGAATATCTATGATTTGAACCTATAAATATTGTTCTATATTTCTCTTATGTGTGCTTACGTGCCTGCCTCTTTGTACAGGTGATGCAGCTTCTCGGCTCGCTCTATCTTCTTTATCTGCCCTACACCTGTCTACTTATATGGGAGGCATGCGGAAGTGGTATCGACAGCACAAGCAATTCCGGTTCCAGTGGCGGTGGCATCAACACACAGTGAGAAATTTATTTGTATACTTACTACTATCGTTGGATGAAATATATTATGTCTCTCAGAGCTTTTAAAATATGTTTGAAAACAAATTCAGGATGTAGGTTTGTATTTTTATTAAAAAATTCATCAACAATTTTTTTATTAAATGATTGAGTTTAAAAGAAAACAATTTTTAATCCTTAACATTTTTCTTTTGAATTCACAATTTTTTCATCGAGGTAACCAGATGAGAGAAATAAAATCAAATTATAATGTTGTTGAAAATGGTATTTGAAGAAATGGATTACATCTGCATCAAGAGTTAAGTCTGCAACACCCAATTCTTGTATAAATAAACGTTAGCGTCTGCAACGTCAGATAACCGTCAATAAGCGATGTTGAAGAAAACATAAACTTATTATATCTATTGATAAATTTGTACAATTTTAACGATTTAAAAACTGAGGGAACTGATCTTTTACATTGGAAGCAGGGTTGTTTTAGCGGAAGGGACTACGCTCGTAGCCTATGGCTCAAGACATGGCACCCCGCTCTGGTAGAGCCAGAGTTATGGCTGGAATTCAAATAAGTTGAAAATGTGATATGTAATATTGATACGTTTTAATGTTATTTAAATTCCCGCCATAGCTTCTGGCTCTACCAGAGCGGAGCACTACATGTCATACAATAATGTCACATCCAAAAATAATTATGTAGCGTATTGGTCAGATTTTTTCCAACGTCCAGTACAGTAAAATTATAACCGTGATACAATATAAATTTATGATAAATTTTGTAATAATACTTAAAAAAAGAGTGTCAAAGGTATACTATGGACTTAAATGAAAATGATGTACTTCTTATATTGCGATATGTTTGTTCATACCTAAACATATAACCTATGCCTAGCCATAGTGTTAGACCAGATTCTAACTTTTTATTGTTTCGATATCATGACGAACAATTAACATGTATCCGAATATACATCAATTATCCATCTACTATTTATAACATTTTTTCTACCTTAGGAGTTTTTGAGGAGCTGATGTGCCCTGAGTAGGAAAAACAGTGTCCGCAACCTAAGTGCGATCCAACCAGGGCTACTTTAAGGTCCCTCGGGCCGCAAAATAGCCTTGGTGGCGATCGTACTTTTGTGACGAAAACTACTATTATCGCACATTATATTCGACATGAGATTTTTTTTTTCCTGCACCCAATTTTTCCGCTACTACATAATATATATAAATACAAGCTGTAAAAGCTTTAAGGATCTTGATAAAGCTTTTTTATAAAAAAACCACTGTAAATAAATTAGCAAAAAGCTTTCTTAAATACTATTTTTCTGCTTTTCTTTAAGAAAATAAAAATTAAATAACATCAGGATGATTCAAAATGGAAAACAGCTATTTTTATGCTCTTTAGAGTGTAGTTATTTTGAAAATGAAATAATAATTTTGTTACTTTAATAGTACAAAAAACATTGATGAAATGATTTAATTTTAAAAACAATTGAACTAATTATTCGGTGTTATAATTTTTCAAAAGAATAATTAGTACCCCAGTAAGGAAAATATAAAAAATAGTGTATTAAAATGGTAAAAATGGTAAATAAAGATTTGTTTATATGCTTCAAAAGACAATAATTTATTGGATTAAATCATAATTTTTTTCAATCAAAAAAATTAAAAACCTGTTTTTTTACATAAAAAAAAATTGTTTTAAGAACCTGAATAAGGTATATATAGCTATAGTCTAATTGTTTAAGCGCTATAATCATAAGAAAATGAAGATTTTTATCCATGAATAGTGAAAATCTGTTGATGGGTTCCCGAGATATGACTTATTTTTTACAAAGATCCTAGTTTTTCTTTCATAAAAAATGAAAGAAATGGCGTAGAAAATGATTAAAAATGGGAAATAAAGCTACACTTCAAAATTTTCTATGAGATAGAACTATTTAAGAAATTGAATGAAAATTTTTTGACCAAAAGTAGCATAAAAACCATTTTATGAACATCAAAAACCGTTATAATAACCTAATAACCTTAGTAAAGTAGAAAACTTGAAATATTTTACCAAACCGATATGAGGATATAAATATTTTGAGCCCTGAATTATGAAAATCACTTAAAGAGTTTCTGAGATACGACTGATTAAACAACAAAATTGTAGTATTTCTTCGATTAAAATGAAATAAAATGACGTAGGGAGATGATTCTTGATGAAAAATAAAGACATTTCAGTGCTCTATCTGATATTATTATTTTGGAAATCAAATTTAACCGAAAACAGCAAAAAACCGCTTTTTGGACATCAGAAATCGTATAATGACAACCTTAATAGGGTATAAAACTTGAGTTTTTTTTCCGAGCCGCTACAAGGGTATAAAAACAATTATCTGGATCATTAAAATTGTTTAGAGAGTTTCTGAGATATGACTGACACACGCGCACACAGACATTATGTTGACCCTTGAATAGCTTTCAAACGAAGACTTCAAAAAATAAAAAGACATTTTCCATAACTCTATGATAATTATACTTCAGCTTTCAGTTGCATCTCCTTAAAAAATCCATTTACCCAAGAAGCAAACGCTAGATGTTCCACACTCGACGTATTTTTACTGTTATCAATGATTCCCATACATCTGTAGTGCTTCTTTTACGTCTCGGCATAAAAAAAAAATAATCCCCGTGTTCCATTGAAATCCGCAACCCGTAAAACTCTGACACTTTTTGCCATCCAACTCCGTCGAATGAAGTAAATAATAAACCATTGACAAAATTCCGTATTTCCGCAGCAACAGCGGGGCAGCGGCCGTGGTCACGGTGACGAGTGGCGGGATCGCGGGTCTGGCGAGCGTCGGCTGGAGCGGCCTCCTCGGCAGCTCGATCCAGCATCACCAGCAGATCCACCGATCGCCCCGCATCGCGTCGTCCCTCGCCTCGATTCTGCTCGCCTGCTCGCCACCCATCAACGGTCTGCTCTACGGCATCAAGTCGCGCACTTTGAGGCGGACGGTGCAGAACTACTGGCGCAAAAAGGCCACAAAGTCCGAACTGCAGCAGGTGAGTGCAGGTCGAGTGTTGCTTTATTTGGGGTCCAAGTTTTAATAACTGGGGTTCACAGTGATGGGACTTAAGGTATAGTTGTTTCCCAATATACGTATAGGTATACATATTTAATCCAGTAAAAAAATGCACGTGCTGTTTTTATCATAACTTATTAGATTCGACGTATGCACTTATTACTACAATTTTGGAATGAATTTTTGAGATGTTGAGACATGCTTTTATGATACATTTTTGGGATGGTTGGGGGAGACTGGGTACGGTTGTGCCAAAGTCGACGGTTGTGCCAAAGGACGGTTGTGACAGTCATGTTTTTAGCGAAACTATAACAAAGGCCTGAATGAAACAAGAAAAAAAAAAAAAGGATTAGCATCCCTGTCTGAGTGTGTGCCATTGTATTGCGTCAACCATCGCGCGATATTAAAGCCAGATATTTTTATTCAATTTCTTTTTGTGATTGTTGTTGTATATGTACAGATAGACTAATCAATTTTTTTCCTTGCTATAAGTTGAACATTAGTTGTTGAACATCAGTGATTACTTTTTACGTAGATTTAGTTTTTCATGGCGATTTTTATTCCGCGATCAAGCAAATTAAGTACGGTTGTGACAAATTGTATGGGTACGGTTGTGACATAAGTAAAGTGTATGAAAAAAAAATAATTTTTTTATTTTAAAAACGTATCCTTTAGTATTCATTCTTTACTCTGACACGCTCACTATAACATGCAAATATAAGTGTTTGGTTAACTTTTTTCCATTATTATACAATTAAAAACTGTCACCATTACTTCAAATGCTAAATATGCAATTTAAGAGTCCTATCTTTGTTACATAAATGTAAAATTTTTCCGGAAGAAAATGATGTTGCCTCAGGTTAGATATTACTTGCAATAAGAGTAATTTAAAACCGTTTTGGTGCTGTAATTAACCTGTCACTTCCGTCCTCAGGTACTGTCACAACAGCCCCTAAGCTGGGGTTGACTGTGACATTTTTTTTTCCTGACCAGCTCGTACGTATGAAAGGTTGCATTTGAAGACAAAGTTCTTGTATGCACACGTAATTGAATGCTCAATTCACCGTACAAAGCAATTTTATCTGGCTAACTAGCATACTTACAGAGTTATATGGGCTTTCAAGTGAAAATTGGCACAACCGTACCCAGTCTCCGTTACCTTCTTGCATTCGCGTATTAATGTGACCCTTTCACTATAGATATCTTCTTAGACACATAGGTACATTAACTCTCATCGCCTTTTTATTAAACCCTGAGTATTTTATCTAAAAGTGTTATAATTTATCTAAAATACCTCAAGTGGAACTGTAAACTATCACAAACTTCAGGCTTAGGCTGAAATACCTATTTGTTCGTAAACTCTTTCAAGCTCTGTGAGCTCAGTAAAGCTTTGTTGAAAAAAAGTACATCGAAAAACCACATACTAAAACCACACCGCAAACTAACATGTGGTTTTTCTACTCCGTTTTCATGTGTTTTTTTTTCCCAAATTACCATGTGGTTTTCATCATAAAAACCATGTGGTGTTGTAAATATGATGAAACCTTTCAAACATACATTTCTTGTTCGTAACTACTAGCAGTTACTATTTCTTCGTTTTGATGACTGAATCTTTCTGATTTAAGTTCTACGTGGTTTAACAAAACCACATGGTACTTATCATGAAAACCATATGGTGATTTGGGACGAATAATCACATGAAAACGGAGTATAAAAACCACATGTTAGTTTGTGGCTTGTACATGTGGTTTCAGTACGTGGTTTTTTTAGTGTGGTTTTTTCTAATAGAGAGGTTGACGTCAATCTAGTTTTGACCTCGCGATCTACTCGTTCACGAGATTCAAGCCGAATTAATTTTTCACGAAATCAACTACAAAACATAGAATCCTGCATATGCATGCACGCACTCGTATTTATTTTGTTGTAACAATTGTCCCGCTGTACTGGCAAAGCTGGGGACATACACCCGAATAATGCTGCATTATTCATCAGACAGCTTTATCGAAAGGTATAAATTAATACATAATAAGCAGTCGAGGAAAAGCGATTGGGGTGAAATGTTGCCGACGGGCGCGCGATAATGATCGACCGAATTGATTGGACAAGGTCGTTTATTACAGTTTCAGCGGGATAAGGGGCGACAAATACGAGCGGTCGATCGAGATCTCTTACGCGATAACGAAACGTGGCTGTGCGGCTTGGGTAGTGTTTGCAAGCGAACGTACAGGTTCCAATTAAAGGGAACAGCGATTTGAAGTAGTAGGATTTAATGGAAAAATAAAGATGCACCGTTTAAAAAGATATTAAATGAATTATGCACGAAAAAACAGTGAATGCCAGAATTCTTATGCACGAACGAATTTTGAAGCGACGCGACGGTTCTTTGTGCATAAAAATACTCCAACACGTAATGTGCATCTACTGGTCTACTAAAATTACTTACCAAAATTTTTTTTCAGCGGTGAAAGGAAACTAAAAACAAAAAAAATAAGTCCGGTCGGATCAAAATCGGCCAAAGAAATCCTGAGATATAATTTATTATATACATTCCCTATTTACACCCACGCACACCCAGCTACTAAATTTTTTTAATTTTAACTAAATACGTTTTTGTATGTATAATTTAATGATATTTCAGAATTCCTATCGTAAAATATCCTTAAATACAATAAATACTAAAAATCAACTTTTCCGAAAAAATAAATTTTGAAAAATCGATAAAATAAGAATAAAAAAAAATATACAGCAAAACCCAAATTTTTTTTTCAGCGGTGAAAGGAAACTAAAAACAAAACAAAAATAAGCCCGGTTGGATCAAAATCGGCCAAAGAAATCCTGAGATATAACTGATTATATACATTCTCTATTTACACCCACGCACACCCAGCTACTAAAATTTTTTAATTTTAACTAAATACGTTTTTGTACGTATAATTTAATGATTTTTCAGAATTCCTATCGTAAACTATCCTAAAATAACAATAAATAGCTTAAAAATCAACTTTTTCGAAAAAATCGATTAAAAAAAATCGATGAAATCAAAATTAAAAAAAAAAGAATACACAGCAAAACCGTGTCAATATTTTCCAACAATCTATCTGACAGACCCAATATTGGATTTTTTGTATAAAATACCAACTCAGGCGTGTAGTGCTTTTGTGTAAATTTTATTTAATACCTAACATTTGCTAGAAAACGATTTTGTGAGAAACAAATGGTTTTCTTCCTTCTGTAATACCATAATGAGAAGAGGATTCTCAACGAAGCATATTTTTTATTACCAAGAAAGTTTTTGTTTCTTTGTTCTTAGCAGTCTTTCGCAATTATTGTGAGCAAGAATACTGATCCTCGTTGCGAAATTTGGCTCTTAAATAAATTAAACAATGTAATTATTCGAGGTGAACATATCACTTCATTGTGTTTTTGTTATACTTCAGTAAGCAGGATAAAGTCGCTCAAATAATATTGTACACAATGTACACCCAGCGGAAATTTATATTAACATTATCAACTTTTTTACGAAAGAATCACTATCCCTGATTCATCGCTTTATTTGCTTATTTCACACTCCCTTTCCAAAGTATAAGTTGTTTTCAAGGTACGTAAATTGAAAGATTATTCTTTTGTATCACCTTGGCATCAGAAATCCTGTTTTCGATAAAACTAACAATGTGACATTATTATTATGATTATTATTATTATTAATATTATTATTAATATTATTACTATTATAAAGAACACAACACTCAACTTTGATTTATAATTCGACAGTTTCAAATAATTTTCTGTTTTTTCGTAGTAATGTAAATTTATGCATGCATTTACATTTACTAAATAATAATTCTGGAACGTTCGTGATAATCATAACAGCATAATATTATATATAATTTAATACGAACAAAGTCTGTAGTGCACTGTGTATAATTGCACACATCAAATCAATTTTTAAAGACGATAATGTCACAAAGAAGGCATGCTTCAAGGTGCTCCAAACAGTCTACTAATGCGATACTCGTATCGAATTGATAAAAAATCCTGTCTGTGTAGTATTTTTATAAAGTTGTACGAATGTTTCATAAACACAAGTTTCTGTATCGCAGTCCCTACCACAAAATTTCTTTTACCCTGTAATTTTTCTTAATCCACATGATAAACTAACAACCTAACTTTTCAACAACTATACACAGTTAAACATTGGGTGTAGTTTTACACTTGTTATTTGAAAAAATTACACAAAATTTTATGTACTTTCTGACACAATATAGATGTTCTTCGTACACAAAGTTTGAATGTAAGATATGAGTGCAATGGCTAAATAACACAAGATTTGTGTACTCTTAACACGAAATTCGAGTAAAATATAAATTTCACAAAACGTGTGTATAGTCTGTTTAATTTCAAACATAATTTTTTTTTTATAATTAGACAGATGTTGAATAGTATAGATTAATAAACATTGACGAATAATTGACAACCAATGTAACATCATTGCCAACACTCGAAACTTAAAGGGAGTGTTTTTGTAATAACGTACGTGAGTGATTTCAGAAAAACTGCCATAATTTATGAAGTCTATGTTATTAACCAACGCATTTTATTATTTTGAGCCAAAACTTTTTCCAAACAGTGTGAACTAATTTTCTCTAGATAGCCTTTTTGAAATCAGGTCGAAGAAATTATTCCCGTTGATGTACGATGGAAAAAACAGGCAAAAATTTCTTGTACTGCCTGTTTGTTGACTTTTTTATATATTTTTCAATAATCTGAATCTTCTAGCACTTTCTAGTCGCTTAAGACAGTAAAAAAAAATTCTACAAGTGTACAAGGTGTTCCAATTGTGAATCCTAGTTTTGAAACTTTTGAATTGCACGAAAAAAATGATTTAGTTGAGCGGGTTGGTCCATTTTTTGACATTTAGATTTGATCATGTTGTATAGTAGAGCAAACGAGCATATCGACTAATTTTTTTCAACTAGAAGTTCGAAGGTGCGTAGTTTTAGTGTCATCAGGCATATAGAGAGTTCTGCTGACCGGTTATTACCGTAATGTCCCTAATATTAAAGGTATTTGAAATTATCAGTAAGGTGACTATAGTGTACAAAGGCTTCTGGTGTGCATGTGTACCAAACTAAAGTTCGTTGGAAAATTGCTATTTGGGGCTTCAGAATGGCCAAAAAGTATCATTACGGTAATGACAGACCTGTTCTAAAGTATTTAAAAAAATCTCATGTAAATTAATATGTGTTTTTAAAAAATGAAAATAGAGCCGAGTCTAAAGTTATCGGCTAATTTGGACCTAACATAATACATAAAAAATAATAGAAATATTATAAACACTAAATTTTGAAAATCCTATTTCACACACCAAGATATCTCGTTTTGATTCATGTACATATTATGTAGTCAATTTACTGACTTTACTATGTATACATTATTGTTGTGTTACTATAATTACTTATTATTTTATATAATCACATAGTGTATGTTAAAAAAAAACTGCTATATTTAAGTTTTAAGTGTAAGATAAGTTTACTTACGAAACGTAATCTCCTTATTTCTTACTCTGTTGTTGATCGCTCCCAGCTCAGTATAATAATACGTGTTTACTCGACGAATGACTAATTCACACTGTCAACAAATCATCAGGTGTTCTGCGCAGCTCATTGCGCAGTATAGAGTGCGCAGCTCAGCTAGGTCACTGACCGTGACCACTGACTCACTCAGCTGACTAAGCTCACAGTGTGATCTTGTCATCCATCGAGTGAACACGTATTATACGGAGCAGCAAGCGATCAACAACAGAGTAAGAAAGAGATAATGAGATTATATTTCGTGAGTACACTTATCTTTCACTTAAAACTTAAATAGAGTAGTTTTTAATAACGTATACTTGTATAATGTAATAAGAAATAATAGGTTATATAATAATAATGTCTTCATGTTCAGTTATTTTATCATGTATCATACGCATAAATACAAGCATACAGTTGGATAGTTTGCTATTTTACACTTATTATTTGTAAAAATTACACAAAATAGTTGTACTTGGTTCACAAAGTTTGTGTATAAGATATGAATGCAATGGCTAAATAGCACGATGTGTGTACTCTTAACACAAAATTCGTGTAAAATATAATTTGGACAAAACGTGTGTAGTCCGTTCAATTTCAAACAGAATTCTCTGCTTGCAATTGAACAGATTTTGAACAGTGTACCCATTCGCGTTCAATACCTTCCTCACACCGCCAAACCCCGTTAACTCCATCATCCCTCCGAACGATTTCAATTTCCCTACCCAATAACCCCTATAATTCCGCATTACACGCGCACACCCGCTTTCCCAGCAAATTCACGGCACCCGCGCTTACAACGCAATAATCGCCCGAGCACGCGTATCCAATCGAACCGCGCTCAGCGTACGCACCCACACATCCTTCCTCCGAAATTTCCAAGTCCCGAGCGCCTCGAGAGCGAGCCGAGCGAGCGTCGGCCAATCGACCCGCCTCTTTAGCCTCGATAAACGAGCCGCGCCATTACATCAGAAAAGCACTCATCTCCTGTCCTCCGACGCAGGAGATCCAGGCGCGAACGCCGAGCGCCGCGGGCTCGAGGCGCCCATCCGGCAGCGGGCCCGCCTCCGGCTCGTTCTTCCCGTTCCCGCCGCTCCAGCGCCGGCTGAGCGAGGCCCTGCTCGCCCTCGGCAACTGTCGCGCCGCGGTCGGCGGCTTCGGCAGCGGCAACATCGTCGGCGCTTTTCACCGGGCCAGGCTGCAGCCCGCCGCCTCGTGCAACACCCTACGAGTGCCCAACGCCGAGCTCGGTGAGTCGCTTTCTCCTGTTTTTGGGGTGCATGCGGAATTTCGGGCACGACTGCCGCGCGCCACGGGCGAAAAGTGTATACTCCGTGCGAATCGTCCGCTTGGAGGGGGGAAACGAGGGTACGGACCGAGTATACTTTGGAATTTGCGGACCGACTCGAGTGATTTTCATCCGATCGAGCTCGATTGCGGTGGGCAACAGCGGTAAAGTTTTATCAGAGGGGAACTAAAAAGTTACCGGCCCATGTTGTACTACCGAGCTCCGAAGAATGAAAGACTGGTTTTTCGTGTTTTACACTGGTGTGTATCGCGGGAAACATGTGGATCTCGTTCAAACACAATTTATTTCTTGTACCGAGAACTTTTCACCAAAAAGTTAAACAGACGCTTTATGTCGCAAAACAACTTAAAATACGAGGAAAATCTGTTTTTTGCCTGTAGCAGTAGCAAATTTAAGTTCTACGAGAAAGTAACGAAGACAAAAGTGACGGACCACTATAAAATACACTTTTTTTGTACCACTTTTTTTTTTCCTCCGCCATTTCAAAGCTCTAAACTTGGCAGTGTCTAATTTTTTTTTTTCGACATTTTGAGATAGCTCAATAAATATACATGTTTGATATCTTGAAAAATACAACTTTTTTGTACTGCAAATTTGATCCAACTCATGCTGTATGAGCACGTTCCAAGCGATAACAACCGTTGAAAATTAACAAAAAAATTATTTTGCAACAGCCACCGTTTTTGTTTGATATTATTGAACACAAACTATAGGTCTAAAAACAAATCGCAATATTTTAACACTAAATATTATGTAATTTGTTTTGACTATACATTTTTTGCTCCGGTGATAAGCGCATTAGTCGTGCCTTATATTCATAAAGTTAGCCACTAGTTTTTGTTTAGTGACAAGTGCATGTAATTGTATTTACTCGTTCGGGTATCTTTAATTGCGTAATGATTATTAGATTATTCGCATGGATACGTTAGGAAGGTAGATTGGTACTCGCACATGGTTGATAATAGGGAGAATTCCTGAGAAATTTTGAAGTTTCGTCTGGCTTGTTTGGTAACCGTATTCACGTTTGTGTCACAGCGAAACATCTCTTATCATTACTTACCATTGGTTTGTCGCGCAGTGTCCCACCCCCTGGCTTCGTGTATGATTTTCAACTGACATTTTGGGGTTTGTTAATCCTTTATGAAACAAATATTTGATTTTGTCGTTTTTAAAATATAAATAAAAAATTCAAACAAAAAATAATCCTCAAGCCAGTGTTTTATTTTCATCTGTTAGTAGAGCAGTGATCTTAGGGCTACTATACTAGCAGAAAACTGTGTACTTGAAATCATGTTGGGGTTCACTTAACTTTTCAACGAAAAATGGTATATCATCTGGAGTAATGTCGAGAAGCGTCCATCAATGTATGATAAAAATATAAAACTAGAAGGATTCTGATAAAAAGACAAATTCCATGAAATGAATTTACTTACTAATCAATAATGTGAAAGTACTTTTTGTATTTGTACGATTTACTCGATTTGCGTTATCATGATCATGACCAAATATTAATTGTTCGGCCGAAAGAGGGATGCATCACGGTTTCGAGATTTGGAGAATCATTCCTCTATTTTCATTAACGATCGAGCTATGCTGTAGAGCCATCATATATTATATCCTACACATCCTTTCAATCAAACACAAGCGAACGCCTCTTTTTTTCATCACTTGTACTCTCTATTTTCACGAAAAAAATTAAATTAATCAAATTTTCATTACTCGACATCATCTTTCTCTACTGTATTTAACATTTGTTTTAGGTTGGAAAAATATCAACTGATCATAAACGTCCTACTGTGGGTGGTCCGGGTCGCTTCTCTCTACTGGGATGATTAATGCATGAGTAAATGCTTCGGTAACATTTGCTTTGCAGTATCATTGTGTTCACGTCGAATGACTTACGCGTCGATGATTATTATACTTCAATAATTGATGACAATCCAAACAATTGCTTAACAATATATGTTAAGGAGTTTTTACATTTGTTTACATTGGAACAAATTGTACAAGCAAAACAGTATAAACTATTTTTTTTCTCGATAAATTATATTTTTTAAACTATTAAGTCAATTCATCCATGGATGTAGTTATTGGTAGTAGTTTACGCAATAAGTGCTTAAAACAGGTTTGAATGTACCATAATCTTTTGCACGATTTCCACGAGTAGTCGTCGAAAGTAGAGACGAGTATTTTAAATACAATGCACAAGGAGAGTTGCAAAAAGATGCATGCAATTTTTTTCTGCAATATTTAGTGAACAATTTTGGGATTCTCGCACAAGCGCTGCGAGCTGTTTTTTGATACTGAGTGTTTGAATATTTCATCTTCGGGTGTTTTTTCTCTTCGATTTACATGCAATATAAGTACTCTGCAGACGGTGCAAGAACCAGGGCTGAATTTCACACTCTGAGTTCATTAAAATTGTATTTTACACACATGCATGCGTAAAATTTTTACGATGTCTAAAATCGACACATAAAATCGAATTTTACGCACAGTAATGCAAAAAAATGTATTTTTCAGCTTGATCAGTAACTATTCTCACAATTCGAGCTTCTGCCGAAAAAAATGAAATTGAAGTTTCTAACGAAATATAATACGATTTGGGCTTCTGAGGAAAAAAATAGTGTAATAAATAGTTTTGGGCATCGTACGATGAAATAATAACAGAGGGATGGATTCAAAAACTGTAACGCCATATGAATGTGCGGGGCTTTATTATAAATTTCATCCTTTTATATTGCAGCAATAATCAATACGTAAAAATGTAGAGTTTGAAAAATTATATTTTGAATCGTATTCGTTCTCCCCAGAAACTCGAATCGCACTCTTATTCGGCTGAATCTCGAATCGCCTTCTTTGGCAACATGGTTCTTTTTTTTCCCCCAAAAAGCGACGATATGATATAATATCCGAATTAAATCCTTCATTCAAATAGCTACCTCCTACAACTAGCCTTCTCACAATTCTTACGAAACCTTCATTAAATACTCCATGCATATATTATTGCTATAACATTCTGAAAACTTCGCGTAAAATAGTACCATTCGCGCAGAGTTTCGGAACAACGAGTCCACTCGTAAAAATCTCATCGCCGTCATCATCATCATCAAGCACATCATCGAAGAAGAATCACGCGATTCAAGTCCGCTCCGAGCGGCCATCCCCGAGGGACGAAAGCACGCGCGGGGACTCTCGACAACAGATCACGCACACAGCCATTACCTGCAAGACCGTCGCGGTCGCGACTGCGATCGGCCGACCAGCCCCGCTACGTCAATATTGATTATATAATCCACCGGCATTTCCGCGGCGAGCGAGTCTTGCGGCCGCCCCGATCTCGCAAGCTCGCTATCGACCCCACCCTGCGCTCGGCAATCACAGCGGTCCGCGTACGTACATACGCGCTCGGCGCTGCGGCCACCCGCGCTGGTCCAATTACGCGGGAATCGAGCTTTTCGGCGGTCGCGCGTCGCCGGTGGTGAATGACAGCCGTGGCCGCGGGGCTGCCCGCCGGCTTTGTAGCCTACGGTGCAGGAGCTACGCCGAGATCTGCGTTTTTCCGCGGTCAGCCGCGCACCCGCGCCTCTCGAGGAAAAAACCGGCGGCCGTGTCCGTCTGTGTGTACAAATTAATGTACACGAGTAAACGCGTTCGGGGCTGCTTTTTGCCGCTACCGCGCGTCGATAGATCGATGCTTTTTCCACGTAACAGCGAAGGGTCGTCGGTTGGCTGCGGAACGCGTTGTCGTTTTTTTTTTTTTTTGTTTTCTTTTTTCGGATCGGTGGACGATGCGGTGACGTATATCACGTGTGTCGAGCGAGGTTTTCTCATTTTTGTTTGTTTTTTCTCCTTTTCAGTATCTTTTCAGTTTTTGTTCGGCGTAAAGCACGCGCTTTGCGTGATCGTGTTGCTGGCCATGCGAATGTTCCAGAAGTGAGTTGTTTTTCGCACTATTATTATTATTATTATTGCCAGTTTTTTTTTTGTTAATCATTTTCCACACGATATCCCCGGGGTGATGTACCTTTTCACGTAGCTTGTTGACAAAAAGCTCATTACCAATTTTGCATTTATATAATACTTGTCACAAAAGTCAAGAGTTACCGTGTAAAAGTCATTAGCTACCGTGTACATAAAGTTTGATGCAAACTTTATAGGTTTTTTTTTTTTTTTTTTTACAACAATGTACAATCAATACCCGATACCACCATCCCCGGGGATAAAACTCAGTCTCTATTTACTTATTTACTATTTTATCCTGATAACAAAAGTTTTACGGAATTCAATAATAAATTTCCTTATCCGACTCGTGTACGTATTTTGTATGCACATCTCATTAAACTTACACGCTACACATATATATCTATCCCCGGACGCGATATTTACTTCACGATACGGCTAAATCCGGCATCAAATTTCTTTTAACGTGACTTTTTTCAAACTATACATGTAAGTACACGCAGAAAAGGTGAAACTGCACGTTTAAGAACAACGACGATACGCGATTGAGGCAGTAGATTATTTTGAATTCCGGAGTCGATAACACTGTATTATATAGGTGCAGATGCTCGTAATATTCTTGTTGTCAGATTGAGTAATGTAAATGTAGCGTGCACGACTTTTCGCATGCTCTTTGCATGGATTATTGGAAAAAATAGTTCAATTTGGTAGGAGATGATGAAAATAAAACTCTGACAGGCCGGAACGCGATTCATGAAAATAACATTAGCCCCTATTCAAACCTGATGCTGGAGATACGTGTGGCAGATCACGAAGATAATATTCTGACGAGTGAATTGTATTTTACAGGATTACGGGATATTTCTTGAAATTTTTTTAAAAAAAGGGAAAATTTTGCCAATTACTTATTATTGGCAAAAAGTTTTTAAAAACTCTGAATTATCGATGTTAAGGTTACTAATCTTAGCAATAATTTCAACATGATTTATCATGAAATATTGCTTATTTGGAAAAAAATTACACAAGAACATAAAAACTGTTTTTATTGCATTTCAACCATTCAATTGTACTTTTTAGTTTGTGAATTTTCGGAAAAATAGCCTTTTTATTTATAACTTATAAACAATATTATTAAGAAAAAAAAAACAATCTTTTTTTTAAATATTTTATATTGAGTTACAATCAAAACGGGAACAAATTTTTTATGTTCTTTCGAGTGCGAAATTTTGTTTCTTGTCGCTGTATGAAGTATGCGTAGTAGCTGATTTCAGCAATACGTAAGTGCAAAGTAATCACTTTGGGCCCTAGTGCGTAAAAAAGTGGTTACTTTGTGTAAAGATATAGTAATTCTCATTTTTTTATCGTTAGGCCTTGAGTGCATAGTATCCTATTATATTAAAATAAAAAAAAATACAAAAAAATCCTAGTTTGAATTTTATAAATATTTATTAAATAATTTATCAGCTAATATCAAACTGAAGGAAATAAGCCTGTGATCTTAAAATCTAATGACTGCATTCATATACATATAGATACATACATCTGCAAACCAACATTTTTTAGAATTTTATGTACATCGATATAGTAAGATAAAGAAAACGCTTTTAAACTATTATCTTGATTATTCTTTCATTTCGTAAAATTTTTTCTGCCAGGAAACAAAATGCGATGAGTGACGAAAATCGCTTAATAAATAACGCTCCAGTGATCTCTGATTTCGTACAATAAATTCAAGAAAAGGCCCTTTTCATCAGAAATCAAGCTTGGAATCTAACTAAATTTTGTAGTTGCCAGACCCTTTTTATTCTTCAAGCAGCTCCAAACAAAAATTTTTCACCCAATCTCTCATCAACTCGCACTAAAATTAGTCCTTTTCGCCGATCGAAACAAAAATCCATTCATCTATCCGTAATGATTGCAAAGCTGTCCAAACGTCATCATCCCCCTTACACTAAAAACGACCGAATGATTTGTGAATCCAATAATTCAACCATCGAAAAAAAATCCATCCTCCCCAACCGACACGGGCGATCCCGAACATTACGATTCCCGGCCTATCAGAGTCTCATAAATCTCGAGAGAAAAAAACACTCGACTAGCTGTCGACACCCGCTATTCAAACCCTCCCCCACCCCCAAAAAAACAATAACCATCACCGAGAAACGAACAGCGCCAACAACGCTCACCCACTCAAAAAAGTCGAACCCCAAATAACAGGCGAGACTGGCCGGCTGGTGCGGTCGAGCGCGAGCACGGTGAGCTTGATGGCGGTGCACTACCGTAGCGACTACAACAACGGGAACGCGACGACGATGCCGGTCGCCCCGGCCAACGTCAACTACGGTCCCGCTATACCGTCGCCCAAGCGGAGCCCGAGGATCCTGATCACGCGGGCGTACAGCGAGGAGAGCCAGGACGGCGGCAGTCCCCTGCTGAGGCGGAACTTCGCCGCGCCCGTATCCGTGATGCCACCCTGCGAGAGTGAGTACGCTGTATATGTATATGCATGCATGTATTTTTTCCTTTATTATGTAGTGAATTCGTGTGGGGCAAAATTAATAGCCCCCCCCCTTGCCCCTCACGCCCCCATTACATTATTTTTACCTTCGGTAAAAATTTGTCAAAAAAATAAAATATAGTATATTTTTTGTTTGTAAGCGTGATTCACCACGCCCCCCTCATCCTCCACGCCAACACACTTTTTGAATTGCCCC
>JAPYYV010002130.1:0-21693 GCA_030522625.1 Copidosoma aretas | reverse complement strand
AAAAAAAGATACAGTACTTTTACTGTGAAATTTTTCGCCTCTCTCATAAGAGCCCATGTTAAAAAACAGAACTTTGGGTTTAATTTTCTCAAAAACTGTAGTGAGGATTGGTCTAAAATTTTGACACGACATTTCTAACAACTCAACAAATAGATTCCAATAGTTTTTATCACAATCTTATCGTTTTGACTTTACGGACGAAGCTCCTTAAGTCACGTAAGAGAGCACAGCAACCTGGGATTCCCCTGTATGCTCTTGAGCTCGCGCTATACCTATATTTATCCACGAGCGTTAACTACATGGATGCGTATACAGCAGCAATTGCATTCATTGTTTGTATGCGTATATGTGTATCACGTTACATAAGTTGTCGATCGTCGAATCCATGAACGTATACCCAATGTGTAATATTTTATATGCACAATAATCGGCACAAACAGTGGTCACACGTCCATCTCTGTGAATGCATTTGGCCCACACCCTATGTGTGCGCTATGTCAGTGTATATGCTACTATACTTTAAAAGTATACCTCCCTCATGCAATCACGAAAATTGGTGGCATACATGTATGTGTTCATGAGTGTTTGTAGAGGATTGTATTGACATAGTAGTTGCGAATATCACGTATTTATAACATTTAATGTGATATGTGTACAATTTTATAAGCGTGTGCTATAGATATAATATGCATAGTTAAATATTCACACGAGTACATTAGTAAATTATTAAATGGTACTTAAAATATATAAGCATAAGTATTCAAATCTTATATTAATTATACAATAACATTGAATTATTGCAAATTTTTTTTGTCTTTCTTGAGTGTTATTGTGATTCGATTTGCCTGGACTTCTGCTCGTGTACCTACTGCTTTGCGCTCTCTTATGCGGGCACAGCGATCGCGCGCGTAGATGACACTCGAATATACAGTGTGTACCACGTAACTTATTAAAAGTAAAATGTTGTGTTATGTTTATAGGATAAATAAACACAGGTACAAGCAGCAAGAGACCCTAACTACGCTCTGCTACCGATTTGTATTCAATAATTTGTTACTATTTAACTTTATCCACATAAATATGTGGACGGGGTCTCACGTTCCCGTACGGGCTGCGAAACCAGCAGTCGTTTAGCTACTATCCCTTTGTTCATTTATTGAGTGAGAGAGAGAGAGAGAGAGAGAGAGAGAGCAAAAGAGAGTATCAGAATTAGATGTATGTATGTGTATATTAAACTTAAAATAATTTGTTATTGATATCTTTTTCTTTATTTGTGTGTAATAACTATTCATATTAACTGTACACTATATTTGTGTATAATAACTATTTATGATATTAACGATTTATCATTTCGCAAGTAGCCAGTAAGTACCACAGTAATCCAAGATTAAATCAATTGTTGTATCTGAATTACTTCAACAATCTGCTGTAGCCACTGTTAGCTAAACTAATCAATCCACATTCGATGAGCGGTGATAAGCTACTGAACCAAAATGACGCGCAGAGGCAATATATAAGATAAGGCCTGGCAGGATGTTTTGGTTTCACTGCTAGAGTAAGCGAGAAGTTGCACTTCCTCAAAGAGCAATACGTGCTGACCAGATGTTTTGGACTTCGCACTTGCTTTGGTTGTATTTCAACACTTAATTCGAATCACAACGAGACACGAAGTACCAAGTCAGCATTGTTCAGAGACGACTTTGATTTCCTAGAAAAACTATAAATATAATTTATTTTTCAATATTAAATTTTGTCTTTTAATTGGGGAATAAAATTTGTCACTTAACAGCTTTTTCACCAGCTTTTCACAGATCGTATGCCTATGCACGAAATATGTATTACTAAATTAATCTGATTAATCGAAAGAAATTAAATAAATTTGTTCATACCGCTAACGTATTTCTAATCATTTCCATAGATTGATTGTTATTTATTCAAGGACGCACAAATTTTACGGAGGCTATACTAATCACTTTTTCTATAGACACTTTTTTTTAGCCAATAAATATTTAGTAGTTCGAAAAATTCTCAATTAAATAACTTATTATGTATCAAATATATAGATGTTCTTAGGGTTATTGAAATAAAATTATTAGATAGCCATAAATTTATGTTGGAAGAAAACAAATAAGCCAGACTCCTAAAACACAGGCCCTCAAGGATCGAGATTTCTGAGTAACGTAAAATACGTCACCAAAGGGATCAACAACCTTAAATTAGAACTTATACCTAACTTATGTATGCGAAAAGTCCTAAGACCTGCAATACAAGTAGACTCGTCACTGGCAGAGTAATTAATATTAAAAAACTTCCAGTATTTAAGATGTATTATTACATTTTCTGTATAAAAACTTTGTGAGAATTTATTAGTTTTTGTAATGAATGGTTGAAGATAACAGTTACTCTTTAGTAAAAATCTCATACATTTTATGTTATTGGTTATAAAACAACGAGCATACAAGTTGAAAAAAAAATCAACTAGTTTCTGGGTAACTGATTTTTTCACGTGAAAGGAATAATAAAAAAATAATTAAATATGCAGTATTAACAAGAAGATAATTTACAGTAATATAGGGCACAGCAGTCGTAGTCCCGTCTAATAATCTTCAGGTCCACAAAGATGAGTTCTGCGTCTTTCTTCATTCAAAAGGGTTAAGCATCTTCCCATATAAAATCCGCCACACGGTAATACCTTTATATAAATTTTAAAAAAACTGTGTAGTGTGTAGTGAAAAAAAGATTACATCCAGGAACTGCTATTTGAAAATATCTACCTTGCGACTTAAAGAAGACTATTCATCACAAATCCTCTTCAGGGTCAGCTCAAAGGAAAGATATAAGTAAAAGGAACAATCGAATCACCAAAGTGTATCTCAAACGCGTCAGATTTCGCTGTCGAAAACAGATGTCGTAGTAAACTATTTTCGCGAATTCCAGAAAATTACTTATCAAAAAGATACGTAGGAAAATCAGCTATGAATACTATTAAACGGGCAGGATTTCCGATCAAATGCTCTTCATTCAATCCATAAGTCCTAGATATGTAGATATTCTTAAACAAATAAATTTATACTATTTTTGAGCTTAACAAATTAAAAAAACCTGTTTTTTTACTATGTAGTAAAGAGTTTCTCAGCGCAAGTCTTTAAAGTACTGGTAGGATCCCGATCTCACTATCTTTTGTAAGATTCGCCATGCAAATGCTCCTCAACCTTAAAAACATAGTCACGTTGACAGATAAGAACGATGAAGATACCCTCCTCTAAGCAAGTAGCTAAATTATTGCAGATCAGCTTTGAAAATTATTCTGCCTGCTGAATATAATCTATATATGTATTTCTATGAAAAAATGTATATATTTGTGATTTGGCTCCAAGAGTAATTTTTTTTTGACGATTACACTATCTGAACCAGGAAAGTATCAAATTTTTTAAAAACTTGAGAACTTTTAAAGAAATGTAATACACGACTGGCATTGGACACATCAATGTTGCACTAAAATTAAAATTATGGCTAAACTCAGAAATGTACTGGACTTTATTATGCAAAGAAAAATTAGTTAAATTTTAAATACAATTATCATGATGTTTTGTCTCAAAGTTTTTGAATATATTGTTACAATACGTTATAACTATGATTAAATGACTTCCTAAGGCCAGTTATGTAGTTAAACTTAATATTAAAACTAGTATTTTTGTGTACAGCCGTATTGATACAACGAAGACATGAAAAATTGATAAAACAATTAATAAATAAAAAAAAATAGAATGATTATTTAGTTGACAGAGTTTATTTTGATTAACAATGTTTTTTCTAATGTTTTATTGAATTTTTTGGTATAATAGTCAGTTTACAAATATATCAATGAATAACGAATAAGGTTCTATAAATTCAAATACAATTTTTTTTTTTATTTATCAGGATTTCTGGAGACTATTGCTTGTAATTTCATGCATAAAGTAAACATTGGTTGAAAAATTTAATGAGAGCAATTTATTTTTACTAATATTATTGTAATGGTAAAATTCTGCAAACAAAGTTTTGCAACTATCTCTTATTGGTTCTAATCAACTAAGCAAAAAAATGAATCTATTACAGTAGGGTTCAGAAACTCATTCAAAACATATTTGTTGAATGAAAAATAAAATTTACGCTCAAATTTGTAAACATTGAAAAGTTTGACCAATCAAGATGTACTATTCATTTTTAAAATATGTTTTCGATCATAACAAATTAATTACACCAGCCAGCATGGCTAGTTGATCAAAAGCTTGTATCTAAAGTAATTTTTTACAAAGAAACTGATTGCGATCTTGAAATTATTCTATCACGTCAGGATTTTAAGATAATGAAGGTTATGCAGCCACAAATGACGTATTTGGCCAACTTAAAGGTTATTAACGGGGCATGCGAAATTTGTTTGCGATTTATCTCCAGTTATATAATTTAGAACTACTCTTACGCTTGAAATGAACATTTAAAGAGGTGGATTTTGATTATGTTTTCTCAAATTTACAGCTACATGAAATCACAAAGTATATTACTTTCATGCGATTAGTACTTAAAAATAACTTATTCATACAAAACTTTACTACAAAATTATTTTTCTTGAAAACTTTTGCTCAGGCGTTCTTCAGGGCACACAGTATAAATATAATGTATCAAAAAAAAAAAATTCGCACTTTTAATACAGCTGATTCAAAATACTAGATCAGAATTTGCAAAATACTGATATTTCTACCTATAAATTTATGTATAAGGCTTTTAAATGTTGCATTATATAACTGACATAACATAGATGGACAGATTTTGCTGGGAATCAAGCTGGTGGCATCAAATATGGCACCTAAAGGCCGAAAATAGTACTTTTACTAATTTTACACATAACAAATTTTGATTAAGTATTCATGAAAATGGGTAATCGAAGTTTTTAGAAGTCACCATGTACAAATTGGCAACTACAATTTTAAATTTAAATATGGCGTTTTTAACAATGTTGATAAAAATCATTGCCAATAAACATCAAGGCCACAAACTTTATGCTATCTAATGCCAAACCTACAAAACTTAAATTCACAAACTGCAAGTCCTTAAAACCAAGTCTTAAACGTAAATGAATAGGTAAAAATATCAGTATTTTTGCGAATCCTAATCTACCAGTTTAAATTCGTAATAACAGGAATGCCCACTTCTTTTTTTATAAATGGTATTTATACTCCAAGTTCTAATAACACAGGACCACAAAAAAATAAGTGGAAGGGTACTTTTCAGCGACAATACTTTCCCTACGTATTTTAAAGCGCTAAATTTAAATCTGGTTTCCAAATTGCTCTCATAGGACAAAATTTTTTTTTATCAATGAAAAACGTGTCTATAAGCCGCGATGTTATGATTTTAGTAAATAAGTTAGTCCTCATGTAAACAAGTTCAAAAAATTGTGACAAGATAGAGCAATTTCGACACCGGATTTAAATTCAGCGCCTCAAAATACGTGGGAAAGTATCGTCGCTGAAAAGTACCCTTCTACTTATTTTTTTGTGTGATCCTGTGTAATCCACCGAACAAAAAGTTTCAAGAATAATACAATTTTGTATCGATGAGTAATATCAAATATTTATCACGTTAAAGGTATATACATTGTAATTTGATGTAGCCGTAACTTTAAGAATAACAATAGAAATCGATTCATGATTATCCTAATTGGATCAGTAAGAAAAGTAACAGATGATGTTACTGGATAGTGAGACCAACAAAATTTTTCGTGCCCCGTACATAACCTTCAAATTAGCTAGAAACGTCATTTTCGGAGTAAATAACCAACAATATATAAAATTATCCGTGCTTAAAACTAGAGAGGTTCACGTGCCAGTTTAAACAATGATATTTTCCCATGAGTTTTACAAGGTGTCTAGCTAACTTGAAAGGCAGTGTATTTGCAATGGAACAAGCTAATTTAACACTATGACTGGCGCGAGAAAAGGTACAAAAAGAAAGCCTCCTTAAACGCCGAGAGTGAATCTTTAAGTCTAATGGGCCCTGGTATAGATTCCCAGAATTCCATTGCTCGCTGGGAAAACGACGATACATATGATGCGCTGGAGGCCAGCAGGATCTGGAACGCAGGTGGGGCAAAGCGGGTTTTTTTTTCCTAAAATAAAATATCTTCAAAACAAATTGACCAATCCTTTTGATTCTTTTTGGAGCTTAAAACTTATGTAATACAGAATATAGGAAAAGTGGTCCAAAGTTACAACAATTTGATTAAAGGGGTGAAAGCAACCCTTAAAGACGAAAAAATTAGAAAAAAATTTTCTTAAAATTAATTTTTTTTCGATAATCATAGAAAATCATTAAGAATTGATGAAGAAATTAAAAAATATATAAAAATACATAAAATAAATGAATCAGGTAAATCTTAGGGGGTTGAAACTACCCTTAAATAAGATAAAACAGATTAAATTTTAGAAAATATTTATACAAATTTTTCTTTTTACTTGGCAAACCGAAAACAAACATTAAGTAATAATATACATAATTTCAAGAATGCATTAACGTAAGGGGTAGAAACAACCCTTAAAGTGGAAATATTTTGAAAAAATTTATGTAAAAGTAACATTTTTTCTTTGACTCATAAAAAATCATGAAAATTCAATAAAGACTTTAGAAAGTACTTGAAGATACTTTGGATAATAATTCTAGTTACGTTTAAGGGGTTGATACTACCCCTAAATAACATAAAATAGACTGAATGTCAGAAAAAACAAATTAATAAAATTTTTCACCTGAGCAAACGTAAATAAATGTTTTAAATTATTATTTGTAATTTTGAAAATCTTACAAAGCGAGATGTAACATAAACCCTTACACTTATCAAGATTAAAAAATATTTTCGGAAAATTTTAAATTAGGCTGGAACGGTTTTTTTTTAATAATAACATATCTTTAGAACGAATTGACCAATCCTAACGATTCTTTTTGAAGCTTAAAGCTTACGTAATACAGAATATAGGAAAAGTGGTCCGAAGTTACAATATTTTACTAAAGGAGATGAAAACAGCCCATAAAGTTGACGAAATTACAAATAAATTAACGTAAATTTAAGTTTTTCCCTATAATCTTATAAAAGCATCAAAAATTACTGGGTAATTGTAATACTGTATCAAAATACATACGATAATTTACTAAGATGTGCACGATTTTTAGCTTGGAAAAGCATTTTCTTTAAGTGACTAAGTGCGGAATGGATCTATTATGAAAAAATTAATAAATAAATTTTCGAACGCAACGTTGCGTGCGAAAGCCTAATGTGCTATATTTTTATAGATGTTTGTATACCGCAAACACTAGATAGATAGCATGCGATGCCGCTTGAATTTTATGTATATTAGATGGGTAATTATCAATGTGCAGTCAGATCTTCTACTGTCGGTACTCTACAGGATTTGGTTATTCTCTTCTACCCAAGCGTGCGAGCAAAGCTTGCAAGAAAGCCATTGTACGTGGTACTATATTCTATTTTAGCACTAGTTTACTATCTGTTCGCACGATTTCCGACTTGGATGCGATAAAAAGCATATAAATGCGAGATAAGCAGCATGACATTTACATATTGTACCGTTTGAATTTTATGTATACATGCGGTCAGCTATTCTGCTGTCGGTACTCTATAGAGTTGGTTATTTCTAACTACGCGAACGACCGAGCAAAACTCTCAAGAGAGCCATTACTTTCGGTACTGCAGTATTTTCACGTATATATATATAAATATGCGGTCTACTATCTTAGTATCGGGTCTCTATAGGATTTAGTTATTTTTTACAACACAAGTGCGAGCGAAGCTCGCGAGAGAGCCGTTGCATGCTGTACTAAATATTTAGATATGTATATATGTATATATGTGTATGAACATATTTGTATATTTATATATGAACATTACTGTCTTTGTTATTGCTCTTATATGCTTTCTCCTTTGCCCCTTTTCTCAACGTTGCCCCCCCCCCCCCCCCCTCCCCCAAATAAAACTTGCGTATTCATACTAATCTTTAAACGAACATTGTAGCAAAAGATATTTGTTCTTCGGCCATCATCGGGAGATCTATGGAAATAAGCAACGTGAGAAGCAGCTTCGGCTGCAATCGGTTGTTTTTGGCAGTGTTTGACAATGTGCAAGGGTTATCAGGGTTATTGGGTTAGGTTAATAAGGAACGACGTAACTAAAATGGACAGCAAGGGGGTGTAGGGGAGACAATGGATTATTAACTTTTTTCTGGTGTCTTCGGCCATCTTCAGGAGATCTATGGGAATAAGTAATTTATATTGATAGGTAAATAGGGAATAATGTAACTAAAATGGAGGGCATGCGGAACTGTGGTGGGGCCTGTAAAAATTAGGGGGGCTAAGAGGGGCCAGGGGGGCAGAAACTATAATTAGAAACAGAGAAAATAACATAATTTTTCGTTATGTTCTGGGGGTGGGGGGTCCGTGGAGGCGCCAATAAAAAAATGGTGGGGGCCATAGGGTAACATAGGGGACAAGGAGTTTGTGGTGGGGTGATACTTTTTTTAAAAAGGTAGAAAAATTACAGAATCTTTATCTTTCTCTGCATAAAATTTTTCTTCCAGTTAAACGGGACGTGGTGGGGAGGGGGTGAAGGAGTGGGGCTATTACTTACTCTCCACACGAATTAACTGTACAATGTAGGAAGATATACATGTAGGCCTGTAGAATTAGACGATTTTAATAGAAATACACAAATATTTCGTTTCAGTTAACCATAGGTGAAGAAGTGTATTTAGTAGAAAAGAAAATACCTCTGCAATTTCTCCAAAAATGATTGAATAGAACATTGTTTAAAAGTCACTTTTCTGTCAAAAAATCGTGAAATTCCTGGTTCTTTCAAAATAACAAAAAGACAGAAGTAGAATAATGTTTTTTAAGTTTTTCTTTTGTAGCCAATTCAAAACCGGTTAACTTAGGCCTCAGTTCAATAAAATTCATCCATTGCTTATTCAAATAATCACCAAAAACCATGAAAAGTTTCAAAAGTTTAAGCTATTTCTTACTCTTAGACGAAAAATGCTAGACTCTTAAAACTTTGGTAAAATATGTCTCAATATCCTTAACTTACCAAAAAAATTTTGTCAAAAAATGTTTATCAGTTTTCGAGAAATTCTATTTATTTATTAAAAAGGTCATAAATGTTTGATACAAAGAAGCCTTTTTCCGTTGTAAAAAAAGTTTAACTAGAGCTAATTTTTTTCGTCCCGATGTAAATTTTACGAATCTGTTGTGGGCATATCGATTTACAACAATTTTGACCGTCAAAATGGCGTTAACAACATTGCTACTTTTCGAAGCAGCGTTTTTTGCAAATAACTTTACAATAAATAAACGTATCTGCATAAGTCTTTCATATTCGAGTTGCTGGTATTTTGCTCCAAACAAAAAAAGAATTATGGCTCTAACTTATTTGGGAGCCGAGATAATTTTTTTAATTGTTTAAATCGTCAAATATTTATTTAAGAACATTTGTAGACCAAATTGAAACTTATTTTTAGAAAGATCATATATTTTGTAAATTCATCAAGTCCTAGTGAAAACCGGCAAATTTTGTCTATAATTTTATTGGCTAAATGGACAGTTGAATTTTTGATCGAGCTAGTTTCAAATTAAAGAAGCAAAAAAAAATCGGTATATTTTCGTCATTTTTTACCCAATTTTGATGTTTTTTTTTTTTAATTTGTGGTAGCTAGCAACAATTTTTTTTTTTACTTTTTTTCGAGCTATTAAAAGTTATAATGTGCTAACTATTTAAATATTGATTTATAACGATAAAATACATATAACAATACCGTTATATCGTGTGTTGTTTGATGAAGAAACGGTTTATGCGTGCATTAGGTAGGAGTTGAAAAAATTGAACTTTTATTGTATATTCTATTTATTGTATGAAAAAGAACAAAAATCGGTTTTTACATTAAAAATCAAGGGGTAATGTCTTTTGCATTAATTTAACCTAGCCTTCTTGCTAATTTGCTCTAAATCTACACTGCTATCGTCGTTTGTATCACAAGTATATAATTCAAGATTTTGTGCAATACACATCTTGATACACTCAGCGATTGTGTCTATCTTAGCGGGGTTGTTCCTACCGTCACCGTCACTTTCTAATGATTCATCTACTGTTAGCGATCAGTAGCTGTTTTAGCATAGTTCTCCATGGCAACGTGAACAAAGTTGCGAGCACTTCAATCCATGCTTACGGCATCCACAGCGATTACCACCGCAACCTCCTTTGCACGAGCATGAGATTTTTTTCAATGCGTTCTTGGGATACAACGGCTCTGTACTGTGTGTAAGCAGCAAACCATGGGCACTTTACTGCCATCCAAAATTAACAGGATCCAAAGAATCATTGCCAAGCCATTTTTGTTGTTGGAGATATACTCTTAGAATGTGCTGATTGGCTGCGGCTTCTGTAGGAGGCAAACTCTAATACGTGGATTTCTGCTAAGTTTCGCAGCGCGAATACTGCAGGAATCGCAATTTATACAAAGTCATGTTACTTCCATATTAAGCAACGTACGACTCAGCGTAGGACCAATCTGCTTTGCTGGATCTGCTGGATACTCGTAAAAACATGTTGAGGAGGTAGAAAGTATTTCGTCAGGAATTTCGAAAAATTTGCTTTTGCTCTAATTAAAAAAGCACGACGTCGTATCAGAACCTGTGAGCAAGTACAAAAATCCAATGCATTCCTATAAACTGAGATAGATGAAACTGCTGTAATTAAACCACTCTTTTTGCCACAACTTTGATTTTCCTTTAAAAGTTGTTTTTTGGAAAAATAGGTTCTTACAGGATTTTCCGCGTGCTTGAAATTGCGTCATCAACACCAACAGATTGACATCATAACCAAGAATGACAATGTTTTTTTCGCTTTGATACTCAGCCTCTGAAATGGCTGTTGTAACGATCACTACGTCAGCATCATCAACTGCAACTTTTGTTCTGAATTTTCCGTTATGGGGTAATGTATCACATAATACAGATATTAACTGTGCCTTATTTTTGTCATTCAAGAAAAAATCTTTATGTGTTACGGCCACCTTAGTGTTAGTATCTATTTTGAATTTTCGTCCAGCTGTATTTTTTTTTCGTCGCGTACGCTCCGCACTTTTAATACTGTCAGCGGCCCCATACCCATCGAATACGATGTTTGGCGTGAAATTGGTATCTACGTATTTAATATACTTAGCTATAATCTCGCTCACTAGATCATTACGTTGCCACTGCACAACGTTCTTCAAGGATCCACCATCTACAACGCAAGTATATGAAATCGAATTCGTTGGCTCTCAAATACTATTCGAAAGTGCGTAGAAGCTGGACTTGGCTTTTTTTTCGCATCTCATTGTTGCTAAACAACGAAAGAGGGTATGGAGACATTTCATAACGCAGACACTATTTCATGTCGTCTTTGCTGTCAATGATTGACGTTATGCGCTGTAGTACTAGTAAGGGATCAATATTAACCATGTTGCCACTTTTCGATTTTATTCTTGAGTTGGCAGCATCAAGAGATGCGGCTTTATTAATGCGTTGACATTTTATGTCACAGAAAACTGGCCCGAGAAGAGCATCTTGCAATTTCATACTGATTTATAATGCTTGATAACAATGAACTGTTGCATTTCCAATGGAACCCGAATATACACAAATAATTTTTTGCGTGACAGGGAAGGGGTGAAATTCATCGAAAAAATTTGTTATCTTGTTCAAGGCACTGGCATCTCTTGCTACTCTAGAAATCTTCAGATCGACATGTTGTTCACTCCGCACAAACGAAGTGTTTGAAAAATTTTCCATCATTTTACAAATTTCCAGCGCATTCAGTGTACTAGCCAGCCACCTCGCCGTAACGTTCTCTGTAAACCCTCTCGAAATCAAGCCACCTCCAATGTTTACTAGACGCATGAGACCCTGCTCGATCGTCATGTCCGCCCAGTTACCGTAGTAAAAGTGATTACTCCTACGAATCGTAAACATGCCAAGCTCAGCGTATTTACTGTATGTGTAACCATTTACACTCGATCTCAATTCGTGCATATCTTTGAAAAAAAGATGGCAGCTTTTCGCGTATATGTAGTGTCCAGCAGCATGGAAAAAAGGAAGAATTCGTTATAGGCTTTCCAAGTATAAATCCCAGTTACCGGAACGCTGAGCATCGTAAAAGTTTTTTGCAATATCTACCATCAAAATGTATTAAAGCCACAGTTAAACGGTTGGTCCATTCTCCTCCGAATCATTGAATTTATGTAAAAATACTTTTTATATCAAGAAACTGGGCTGTGCAATTTAATTTTTGTACACACCATCAACAGATTCAGTAACAGTCATCGTATAATTTTTTTCCTCATCATTTATATCGCACGAATTTAAAATGACTTTGGCCAAAGCAGCTTGTACCAATATATGCGCTCGAATGGAACGTGCAAAAGCGTGACCTATTAAAGCTTTTTCAACTGAACCTCCAGCGTATATGGTTGAAAATACTTGTAAAATTCCACTTCTCTCCATAATTTTACCGATCGCCCCTAAGAAGCTCATCAGAGTATGAAAACCGCCAAGCAACACTTTAACTTTTGATAACCTTAATGGATCGTCGCTGGGGTCGATAGACGATACAATTCCTCGAGCATCCCAATACAATGGTTGGTCAAACGTTATAAAAGCGTCCTCTTGGACACGTGCTACACTTTGTTCTGCAGCGCTGGCTATAACAGCATAGATAGTGTTATATTCTGATGGAGGATTTCGAGAAAATGGAAACGGGATAAGTTTTGATGTACAAAATTCTGTTACAGAAGTATGAACTTGCATGTATCTGTGCCAGCTAGGCGTTCTCTCATTACTGTTAGTGCTATATAGTCACGTAAAATCACGCGAATCCATAGAAAACGCATGCGAGACGTCGGGTAATTTTTTAACTTTCAATGTCGTCCCACCGTAATTTCCGCTACGTTCAAAACTCATCCACTCCAAGTATATATAATTTTCGAGTTCTTTGATAGTCGGTTTTTTTTGTAAACGTAGGACAGCACCCGTATCTTGCACGGCAGAGCCCGGGGAGACAACCATTAATCCGCCCATGGAATGAAAAGTATCTTTACCATCGATAGTGCCTGTGTTGTGGTCACAGTTATCGTAGATAAATTGTACTAAATAATTACCACTAATCTCAATATTTTTTCGGTCTTTCATTAAACTTCCTTGTAAACGTTGGGTTTCATAGTAAGATGAGCATACTCCCAGATGCGACAACAGATTGATAAGTTCTCGTGAGGCATGCTTCCTGTGAATGTATGTCAATAAACCGAGCATAAATTCGAAAACAAATTTTCACAGCCATACACTAGATATTATAATGTGACCTATAGTTATGACTTTGTTCTCCCACTTATCGACATTTGTCGATTTTTCCCCTTTCTTATGAGTTTTGAAAATAACGTCTAGCAACTTTTTTAATGTGGGCGGTATATGCTCAGACGCAGAATCTAAGAAACGCGATGGCTCTTTAGATTCGGTTGTTTTATACACATGCGAACGAATATAATTTAATATTACGTGACCAACCATTTCGCAAAGCCGCAATTTCTCGGCTTTCTTACCGGCTCGTCGGTTATAGTGTTAATAATATGTTGCATAACAGTTGTCATATTTTCTGAAACAGGCCTGCCAGAACTATCATAAGCACGGTGACTGTAAAATTCATTCATACTATGATTATGATACCAAATTTTCTTATTTTCGTAATTCTCTATTTCTGAAAGATCGAGAAATTGATGAATGATAAAACAATTTTTTTCAGTTAAAAGGTTGCTGTTGATTACGTTGAAAATATTATCAATCGTTTGTTTGTTTGGATTGAACCGTTTTTTTGTCAGCTTCAGCAATTTTTTCGGGAAAAGCGAAAAATAAGCAGTTATTATTGAAATCAAAATCCTTTGCTGAACGCAGCTGCTCTCTCATTTCGGCAGAACGCCGACTTCACTTATTTTTTGCTTTAGTAATACGCTAAGCGTCATTATAATGAGCTACGCAACTTTTATGGACTCTAAATGATGCAAGTTTATTAATTGCAAGAAATTTACTGTCGCAACGTTGCTTACTTGAAGCCAATAGAGTTGTGCGCCCCTTCTTCGTCACGGTGTAGGAACTGGAATTGTTGCTCTCGTTGCAAATAATGCAGTTGTCCGTTTTATCAGGTAAATCCGACGAAGTAGCTTGGCCCGAGTCCATTGAGCCACTGTGCACATTCAAAATACAAAACTTGAAGTGATTTACATCGTGTACGTACAATTCGTAATTTACTTTGCTTTTTGCGTAAAATGTAATATATGTACTGTGATCAATAGATGCTGTTTGTTTAAACGTCGTAGTAATGATAGAGTAAAGTGTGTGGTACCATGCATTTCATGATTATCATGCATACTTTATAATTATACTATACTTACGTTGCTGATGTTGATACACCCTCGCTGACAATAGAAACAATGATGGAAATACTGAGTTATGCGTGAGAGAAAAAGAACAATTGGAAAACATTCATGTGCTAACGTTTTTGGCGTGGTGTACGAATTAACCTCAACCAAAGAAGTGCGAGCACAACAACAGCTCCAACAATACCATGGAGCCGCGTCCTCGTTCTCTACGTCTTCGTCTACTTTTTCCTATTTCTGCTAGGGCAGGATCATTCAAATTTATTTCACATAACAACAAACAATATTCAAGCATGATTATTACTTTTTTATCGATATGAATCAATATTCAATTGAATAGCCCTTTATAACTTTTAACAGCCCCGAAAAAAAAAAAAAAAAAATTGTTAATAACAATTATTTGTTTATCATTCAGATATTGTTAATGTGCCTATTTTTATTATTTTTGCTGGATAACCCAAATAAAAAAAAAAACATCGAAATTGGGTGAAAATGACAAAGATATGACGATTTTTTTTTGCTTTTTCGATTTGAAACTAATTCGATCAAAAATTCAACTGTCCATTTAGCCTAACAAATTATCGACCTTCGGAAATTACCAATTAGTAAAAATTATATTTTGAAGACAAAAATTGCCGATTTTCACTAGGACTTGATAAATTTATAAAATATAAGATCCAGTTAAAAACCAGTTTTAATGTGGGCTATAAATGTTTACAAATAGATATTTGACGAAATAAACGATTAAAAAAATTATCTCAGCTCCTAAATAAGTTAAAGCAACAATTTTTTTTTAATTTGTAGAAAAATACCAGTAACTTGAATACAAAAGATTGATGCAGATACGTTTATTTGTTGTAAAGTTATTTGCAAAAAACGCTGCTTCGAAAAGTAGCAATGTTGTTAACGCCATTTTGATGGTTTTTGGTGATTATTTAAATTACCAATGGATTAATTTTATTGAACCGAAACCTAAGTTAACCAGTTTTGAATTGGCTACAAAACAGAAACTTAAAAAAAATTAAATTTTTCTTATGTCTTTTTGTTATTTTCAAAAAACCAGGAATTTCACTAATTTTTGACAGAAAACTGACTTTTAAATAATGTTCTTTTAATTGATTTTTGGAGGAATCGCAGAGGTACATTACTTACTACTAAATACACCTTTTTTCCCTTATGACTAACTGAAACGAATTATTTACAACATTTTTTCTAATTCTACAGACCTAATGTGTGTGTATGTTTTAACGTTACATTTTCTAAATTTCACGAGAATAATATTTTCAGATTATTATATATATATGGAAAATATATATGTGGGAGACTAGTTATCGGTCTCCTTCATTCTCTCTTTCTGTTACGGTTTTTCGTAACACGTTTTCGTAACGTCACGCATTATATTTTTTCTTGGCTAGGTCCTCTCGCCAACCCACGGTTAAGAACTTCGTTTCAAAAACAGCGCGTAGCTACTGAATAGTGAATACGTCGATATACTTATGCACAAGTATTCAAGTAGCACATGCCGCTTGCTGCACGTGGCTTAGGTACAGCAATCCAAAGTATAAAATCACAGCGGTGCGAATGAGTGAGGGAAGAGAAGAACGTAGAGAAGGATACACGGCCGAAAGGGATTGCAAAAATAGAGGTGTGCAAGTATAAAGGAGAAGAAGAGAGCATATGCTCGCGGAGAGAGGAGATCGCCGAGCTGAGGCGGGTAGAGCCGACGAGAGCGGGTGTCGCAACGCGTCGTTTTTACAACAGTCAGCGCGGGCGTTACTACCGTACCATTAGATATTTCACATCAAAATCAAAGTCAAAATTGTTCAAGAAAAAAACTCATGAAAAGTAGAAAAATTAAAATGATTACATTCAACATATATTTTGCGGACTTTATTAAAAACTTATACAGGAGCTTCGATGGCTTAGCAGTTAGCGTGCTAGCTGCCTAGTTTGAAAAATTCTAAGGGACTAGGGTTTAAATCCTGTCGAAAAATATCGAGATTTTTTTTCTCGGGCTTTTTCTGATACCTTCCGGGGTGTGATTAAGATGATCGCTGCATCCTGTAAATAGTATAAATAATCATGAATGGCCGACGCGTTTAAGGGGAACTATGCGCTAGGGGCCCGCATAAAAGACTTGTGTACTCGGAGCGGGGAACCAGGGGAGTTTAGGAAAGAAGGGACAAGTTGGGTAGGCAGGTTAGATTAGGAAATAAAAGTAGATACGTAAAAGCCCAGAAATTGGTTTACGTGGAATAAATAGTACAAATACAAAATTCAAAACATATAATGACCGGGCCGAATCTACCTGCATTTATACAAGCATGCACTATGACTATCACTAATTGATGCCAGAATAGTTTTATTTTTTTATTTTTATGAATATAAGAAAAAACTTGTTTTGGGGTATGGCTCAAAAAAGTAATTTCGTTTTACAATAGCTTAATTGAGCTATTTTATTATTAAACAAATATGAATGCTCAGAAACTTAATAAATTTTGAAATAGCTGCCATTTAGCGGATTTTTGACAAGACAAGACTTTTGAAAAAAAAAGAAAAAGTAGAATTTTATAAATTTTAAAAATCTTTTTAAAAAAAAACATAACATTATTGGTCGCATTAAAAATTAATTAAAAAGCAATAAAACTCGAAAATTACCGAACATTAATTTCTCGGAAGCCCAAATTTTTAAATTATTCACTAAAACTCTTTCTCTCTGCACTCAAAAAACTAAAAAGTAGTAACAATAATAACAATGATAGCACATCCTCTAATAGCGTAAATTTCAACCTGACTCTATGGTGGGATCATGACTGTGATAGAATAAATAGGTTAAGATTAGCTGCGTATAAGAAATTTTTCTTTTCTTGCGACCGTCAAGACCTCATAAATTATAAAAGGCGATATGCCGAGGTTAAGGTCTTATTTAGAAAAAAAAAAATTCTTCCCTAATTTTTTTTGCTGAATCTCTGAATTTTCGCTCCTGCACATCCTATGTTTAGAATAAATGTGGTGTCCTTGAAAACTCTTCTATCCCTTATTTCTGAAAACTGTTATTTCTACGAATTCTACAATGCTGTTCTAAATAAAATATGCCCCCTGTGGATTTTTACTAATCCTTATTATCTCCCTCACTATTTACCTAACGAATTTTTAGACTCTTCCCTTTCTTTTCTTGAACTTAATGTGGCGCTCCAAGCAAAAAAACCGAAATCAGCCCCTGGTATAGATGGTACAGGCCTTAATATCTTTAAAAACTACCTAGCAAATACCTTCTTATTCTACTGGATACGTTTCATACTATGTTCACTGCCAACTCTTTTCCAAAAGTCTGGAAAAAGGTCTCTGTTCAATTTGTTAAAAACATCAGGGTAATAGCCTATGATCGATCTCGCATACGTCGTGCCTCTGTAAGCTCTTTGAGTTTCGCATTAAGATATATTATAAGAACCGACTACAATGGTACGTTAAGGTTAACCGCTGGCGTCTACCTACACAGCATGGGTTCCGGCAAGGTAAATCTTGTTCTGACAATCTTTTCTATCTCGCTCTCAGTGTTAAAACAGCTTTTAAGGAAAGCCTTGACGTTTTGCCACATTTATTGATTTCGAAGACGCATTTGATAATGTAAATATTACATTTTTCTTGATAAGCTGGCTTCATTCGGCTGCTTTCCTCAAATCTTACACTTTATAAAATTTATTACTTATGTCCGCCTTATATTCAAAAGTATTACTAACTCTTTTCTAACCGCTTACAAATAGGTACCGCTAGGAGCTGTTTTAAGCCACATTCTGTATTTACTGTATTCTGCATCCGTAAGTGCCGATATCCCACCAGAAATTCATATTTCTGCTTTTGCCGATGATTTGGCTCTTTATATGAAAGCTGACCCTACACAAAACAGTCTTTTTATTCTTCAAAACTCACTCAAAATCGTTAATATTAACTCTTTTAAGATAGGCCTAAGCCTAATTTCTCATAAGACTGAGCTTATGCGCTTCAATAACAATCAATTCAAACCTGGTTCCACTTCTGTTCAGCTTCGAGATCTTTGCATCGAATCTTGTTCTTGTATCAAATTTTTTGGTATAATTTTCTTTTATCTGTTTCTCTTTAAAGACCATATAGCTTACATTAATGGCGGATGCTCTGCAGCTGTAAATATTATCCGCTTTCTCCACAGCACCTGGTGGGGTGCTCACCCTGAGACAATAATAATAATGTACAAAAGTTTCATTCAATCAATTATAGATTATGTTTGTTTTATTTACTACCCTATGTATGTAAACCTCAAAAACAAACTAGAAAAAATTCAGATTGTGGCCATCAAACTCTTTTTGGGCTTTCGTAATAGTACATTTACTAATATTCTTCTGAAAAAATCCAAAATGATGTCTATTAGGTCCCGAAGTGAGATCTCAAACCTCTGCTGCCTTGCAAAAATCTAAAGTAATTCTTCTTCCCAAACTTTTATTCTTCTCTACGATTTTTTAATAAATAAAGGAACGTACGATTGAAAAGTCTTTTCTGTTCCTACATCTTTTGTTCTGCTGACTATAACTTGCCTGTAGTTACTTTTCCTCACTACAATATCAATAACTATGATTTTAAAGCCATTGACCTTTATATCCCTGCTAATTTCTAGTTCGGTGATAATCTTTCTCTTTGTAACCCTTCAGGTCTAGTAATTAATGACCTCAGTGGAAAACGAGACACCATCCCCACTTTCACTCACGGTAGCAAAATATACGGTGTCCCATGTGTTGGCTCCGCAGTTTTCTGCCCCTTTCCATTGTTTCGGTTTAAGGTTAGTCTTTTCATCACAGCATCTATATTCTTCGTTAAATGTACAGCTATCTCTGCAGCTTTAGACCTTATTCTTTCGACAACATAAAAACAAATTTTACTGTCCTTGATGTAAAAAGTAAGTACCTCTCCTTTATCTCTAACTTCCCAAACAATTTTGTCAAAATAATTTGGATTCCTTCTCACTCAGGCATTACAGGCAATGACATCGTTGACTCACTAGCTAAATCCACCACCTCCCTGTCCTCTCCAGTGCTCTCTCATATTTATAATACCAATTTCTTTTCACTTTTAAAAACCTTTGGTACGACTGTTCGACCACCAAAAATGGTCTTGAGGGACAAATAAAGGCAAAATCTACTTTAAACACTATCGTTCTTCCCGAATAAACCTTGCTTTAATAACGAAAAACTTTCTGTCTAGCTGAAAGTCTCTATCGAAAGAGCATTATTAATAACCTTAAATGTATGTGTGAATATGATGAGGAAAACCTCAATCATGTTTTATGGAACTGTGATCTATACTCTTTACAAAGACTGACTATGTTATGTAAACTTATTCAACTTAATATTTGTCTCTATCTAAACATTGAGTGCCTTACAGCTGAACCAAACATACGAGCGTGCCTTATTGTGATAAACTTTCTTAAATTTTGTAATTAAATAGTTTAATACTAGTTAACGTTATGAAACGTACGTTACATTATTTTTAACACGCTTATCGATTTTGTATTTTTTATAAGTTATGTGAGTTATGTTTGTATATGTAATACGTTCTAATTTTTATTATTTCGAACAGCCTTGTCTACCTGGTATATTTTCGTTGGATTATGTATGCACTCACCACGATGTGTTCTTATATTAGATAGTATATTACTCATGTACATTCCTATGTTTTTTACTATGTACAAAAATCCTGTGTTCATATATTGTATCTTCTTAATTTATTGAATAAAAATAGTGCTCATACCTCTATAAGGTCAGAACAAAGAAGAAAAATCTATATCAAATAGAATTAAATTTTTTTGATCATCCATTCTAGATATATACCAGTATCTTATAATCAGTCTTAAGTCCGTGGTTCCTTGACTCTTTATGTCTGTTTACATTACAGTCTTCCATCACAATCATTTTTTAAAGATTTTAAAATAAATTGTTTCTTTTTTTTCGATTCTATTCTCATATAAAATTTATCACATAATTTTTTCGGTTTCTCTTGCAGTTATCATGTAAGAGCATTTTTTTGAGTAGTTTCCCCATTCAGCATCTTAAAAGACTAAAAAAATTAGTTAGGTTACTAAAACTAGAGTCCATTGGAAGTATTCAAAATTGTTTCGATGTAATAAGTAAGTTCGATTCAGTGTTTTACCCTTAACATGTGTATCAATTGTGACGATGTAACACGGGGGCCCCAAATACCCGATATGGTCGTCTTCTCTCTCCCTCCTCGAATACTCCAATGCGCAGATCAGCATAAAAACCGAGAATTTATACGTGTGTATCTACTTTGTTTTCGGTATGCGGAGTCCCAAAAGAGAAAAAGACGCTGACACCGAGCCTCGAGCCGCCTAACGATGAGTGTTATGAATACGGGCCTACGCGCATACCAGCACCTACGTTCGATCAAACGATCGTGTACTGTTATAAAGTTTGATGTCGGTAGCGGACGGAAAACTAATTATAGGGATAAATATATGGATCAGGACTAGAAATGATAGGGGGCAAGTGGATCATGAATGTAGACGTGTATGGGTGAATGGCAAACAACATTGAGCAGAGAAAAGAAGTAGAGAGGAACTCAGCAGAGAAAGAGAGAGAGAAATAGAGCACAGGGACTCAGACCGTATATACTAACAGCCGTAGCGGCAGGTGGGGGGATCTCGACCAGCGAGACTACCGCCGACGTTGCGCTGCTCACGGTGCGCTCGAGACAGTGCGTTCTGGAACGCCCGCTGGTCTATTCTACGTCGCTCCTGTTCAACAGCCGAGAGAAAGAAGCGCAGCAGCTGACGGGTGGCTCTAACAGGAAGAGTGACCAAGCGAGGGAGCGAACATTCTCGAAAGTCGAACATTCTCGAAAGTCGAGCCAGGACACCAGGGGTCTACGCCGATGACGAGCCGAGCTGATAGCGACACCTCAGGACGAGCAAAGCCACCTTGCTGGCGACCATTCCTAGCCTCCCCGGAGAAGGCCGAACTATAAAACAGGTGGGTGAACATCGTAAGTTGTGCGGTCGAACGTGAGCAGTGAACCCGGGGTACCGCCGAGGGAGATCGCGAAAACTTAAGGACGGGCAGCACGTTTAGATAGATAGAGAGAGAGAGAGAGAGAGAGAGAGAGAGAGAGAGAGAGAGAGAGAGAGAGAGAGAGAGAGAGAGAACAG
>JAPYYV010002129.1:0-32653 GCA_030522625.1 Copidosoma aretas | reverse complement strand
AAAAAAGTACATATATTACCGACACGGTGGCGCAATGGTAGAATCGCAGTTTCGTCGATCACCGAAGTCAAGCAGTGTAGGGGCAGGGTGGGACTTGGTTTGGTTCAAGTCTTGTCGTATGCCTTATAGAGGTTCGCTTCCGCTGATTTTCTTCGGGGATCGAATAACTGTTTCTCTTACGCTACGGACAACGTGAGCGGGAGGTGTGCAGGAGTTAGCCCTGGTGTTTATACGTAGACACCCGGTCAGGACTCAGGCAATACACCGACTAGTTGTAACGTTGTAAGTACCACCCCCCCCACCCCCTCCCCTCCCTCCTCCCTTCCCTTTCCCAACTGCTCCGTGCCCCGAGTAGTGCCCTGAATAGGAGCCGGCAATGGCGGACGTACAGCAGGATAATATAAAAAAAAAAAAAAAATATATAAGTATAATAGAAGCAAGCAAAAGTTACGCAATAAATATAGTGCGCCAGCACTAAAAACTTGACGTCATGTTACAATGCATAAAATTGTATCATGAATATACTAATATAAGTACTAAGCTCCATCAGCTGACAGTCTCCCAGTCTCCCACACCCCACACCCACTTCCCGGCCAGTTTCCCAGCCTGTCCCAGCGCCCTCGCTGCTCGAGAGAGCAGGAGAGAGAGTCGAGACTCGACAGTGCGCTCGTGGGCTGGTGGCGCTCCTACTTAGAAAATATATTATTGAAATAATTTAAAAAATTAGAGTTTTTTAGAGACACCTCACTACTCTCATTAGTCTCACTACCCCTTCCCCTCTTGCTTCCCGAGTCACTTATACTTACACTCGTGAGAGTGAACCACAAATATCAGCCAGGACCCAGGACTGCCATCAGGAGGTGACAGCAGGCAGCCATCAGGCACTGAAAGGATTTCTCTCGCAGGAGCTGCATAAAATAAAATGAACCCCAAGATACGATGTACTTATCAATCAGATAGTGTTTGCGTTTGAGAATTGTTGTTGTGTCAAAGTTGTCAAAAACGATAGGTGCGATACAACAACACAACTATTGTCTGTGCATAGGTATCACACAAATCACATGTACGTACGTTGTTCTGCAGTTTGCAGAGGAATCAGCATTATCAGGATTATCAGGAATACCAGGAGGAAGTGGTGGTGGTGACTGGTGTGGTGCATCGTGAACGTGCGCGTCGTGCGAGTGAGTGCGACACTGCGACGGTGCGACCGTGCGTCGTGGTTGTGTGCTAGTGAGTGCAGGTAGCGCTTGTCGACGAGCACCAGGTTTAACCAGGGTAGCCGCTCTCTTGCGTTGCGTAGGTATTGCGTTTTGTTATCGGCCCGCAGCAGCAGAGAGGCGTCGAGCGATCATACACCTATATATGAACAGTACACCTATTATCGGGCTCCAAGCTCCAATAATAATTAACCGTTATCATCGAGCTGACATTTGCTCGACGAATCGAAATTTTCAGTACTTACAGAGCAGAACAGAAGAGGCCATTGCGTTACTCATAACGTTGCGGTCGATTTGTTGTTGTACCTGAGTATACCTACTTACCTTATACCGTCGCAGAGAGGTGTCGTCGTCGATAACGCGTCATTTCGGGGCGCGGTTGTTGTTGTTGTTGTTGTTGCTGTTGCTCCTGTTGTTGATTTATCATCGTTGTGTGTGTGTATATTACTTTTATATATACTGCTTTTTTATCGATCGACCTCGTCACTCCGTTGTTAATAACAACTGTCCAAGAGTTCTCTGGTGTATTGTCGATTGCTCCCCAGAGTGTCATACTTGGATTGGACCTTCTATGTAACAACGGTATTACTCAAACCCGTCAAACATGTCGTTCTTCGGAGTCAACGTTACCAATCCCTTCAGCACACCGGTGGGTCAGAAGATCGGTGAGTGTATACCTATATTTTCACGTATTGATGAATCATCATCATCATCATCATCATCATCATCATCATCATCATCATCATCATCATCTTCTATCTGGCATGCGATACTTATTATAATTCGATCCTTTCAGAGCAAGCCACCGATGCCAATCTGCCGAGCGAAAACTGGGCGCTTAATATGGAAATATGTGACATGATCAACGAGTCGGAGCCTACGAGTGCTGTTAAAGCCATCAAACGCAGGCTCAACCAGGCTGCTGGCAAAAACTACACCGTTGTCATGTACACACTCACTGTGAGCCCTTTTATTTTCATCGATGATTGTTTCGTGTTCACATGTGTTTTTTTGATCGTTTGGTTTTTTATACTATGATTGCAGGTGCTTGAAACTTGCGTGAAAAATTGCGGTAAACGTTTCCATGCCTGTGCATTTACCAGGGAATTCGTATCAGAGCTGGTAAAGTTGATAGGACCAAAGAACGAGCCTCCGACCGCAGTGCAGGAGAAAGTATTGAATCTGATACAGACCTGGGCAGACACATTCAAAGGCCAGCCTCATGCACAGGGTGTTGTACAAGTCTATCAAGAACTCAAAGCCAAAGGAATCGAATTTCCAATGACAGACCTGGATGCAATGGCACCGATCATAACTCCTGAAAGGGTGAGCAAATAACTTTTGATACATCATTCGTTTACGGCTTCTGGATTAATTCATCAATTTTTTTTCAAAAATTTTACACGGTTTCGAATCATGGCGTTATATTGCGAAATATTTCCAAAGTTCATTTTATTTTTTTTTACTTTTCTTTTTACAAATTTATTTATTCTTTATAAACTGCTTGTAAACTCGAACGTTTGCCATGGTCGATCATTTTTTAATAAATCAACTCTTATTTGCGAGTGCAGGCATTGAAACGCGTTAATTGTGAATAATTAGAAATGGCATGACAATATTCTGCTCCGACATATACTCTCAAGTAATTTGATACGTCTCCACTTATTCGATTTCAAACGCACGAGACGATACCATGGCACGCTCTATCACAATATTTTATTTGCATCATGTTGAGATTTAGAATTGAAAAATCTTTATTCACGCATTATTACGCATTGCGCCACTGAGTTATGTAACAAGAGTATTATTTTTTTTTTACATTATGAATCAGTCGTTTTACGTATCGGTCATTCATCAATCATATTTAACTTTTGGAATAAAACCACGTAATAAAATATAACAGGTAGTTCATAAAATATTACATTGGTATTGATTGAAAAATGTTACAAAGATAAATTCGTACAGTAGCGTGATAAAAAACGAGTCGAATGGTAGGTAGGTATTTCCCAGCAGGTGTTTTTCGGAAGCTGAACTTCTTAATATTGATCTTTTCACACGCAGCCACACCACGCTATACTTTCTTTTATTGTAATAACAGCGGACGTCATGCTCATCTTTTCGTTAAACTCAACATTCCCAAACGTACACATCATAGCGCGCCAAAAATATCAATATAATCGATCAATAAATCAACAAGAGCGTGTTTCTACCGAGCAGAGCGTGCCAGAGGTCGACGCGGCGAGTCAAGGCGCGGCAGCGGCAGCGGCAGCGGGTGCCGCAGCGATCACAGCCTCGGCCTCCACCGCGACCCAGCACGGCGAGCCCGGCCCGGTCCTGGGCTGCCGCGCTGGCCAGCTGATAGCCCTCAACGACGAACAGATGACCAAGTTGCGCAGCGAGCTCGACCTGGTGCAGTGCAACATGCGCGTCTACTCGGAGATGCTCGCCGCTGCCTGCTCGACCGGAGTCAACCCCTTGGAGAAGCAGACCGACAGGCTGCTCGCCGAGGACCTGGAGCTGCTCACGGTAGCGTTTTTGTTTTTACTCGCTTGCAGTGTTTAGTTATGCACAGGTGCGAGGAAAAAGTCTTCGACTGAGATCAATAATTTTGTTGTTTTTTTTTTCTATTTTATTTTGTACTCATGGTTTGTTTGTTTTTTTGTCCACGAATCGTCCATGCATGAATTTTCTTTTTTGCGCACAGAGCCCATTGTCGAGAGATGCGTGAGAAAGTAGTAAACGAGCACAGAGGAGCCTTTTGAGAGCAAGATTTTCAGAACAATGCACTCGAAGGTGGCGCTCTCGATAATTTTTACACAATACTAAGTACAGTGCATATAAAAGCCCTCTTTGTATTTTTTTTCGTCTCTTATCGGGGCTCAGCAGAGCTTGTGCTTATATCCTTTGAATTGGAACGAAATTGTTTTTCCGCGAAAGATTACGACACCGGCTTCAAACTTCGTATCAGTTTTTATTTTTTATTTTTTATTTTTTTTTATTGACATAGTAAATCGACCTAAAACCAATTCTCAATATTAATTACTATGCTCACCCTCGGATCCACAGGAACTGCACAACACCTGCAAGGCGATGCAGGAACGTGTGGTCGACCTGATCGGCAAACTGGCGCACGACGAGCTCACCGCCGAGCTGTTGCAAATCAACGACGAGATGAACAACCTGTTCCTCCGGTACGGTCGCTTCACCAAGAACCAGCAGGCGCCGACCGCGAGCGCTTTAGTAGCCCAGGCGATCGGACCTGGGCCAGTCTCCGCGTCTTCCGCTGCTCACAAAAAGAAGCTCGAGGCTGGAGATTCGCTCATCGATCTTTCAGACGACGAGGCTGAGGCTGCAGGAGCTGTGGCTTTGCCCATCAGTGCGATTTCCGACCTCAGTACGTTTACCAATTGATCGGGTGTTTGTGCTTTGAACCGTGGGATGAAATTATTTGTAGTTTAATTTTAATCGATGTGCCACGTATGTTACAGAACTGGGAGACGGCAAAGGGGATGAAAAGTCGCGACGGAAGGACGAGAAAGACGAGTTCGATGCGTTTGCGCAATCTCGTACTGCAAGTTTCGACGCTACGAAAAACAGGTAAAATTAAATCAATCGAGTGCTCAAAGTTTCATTAATTTCAAAAACTAAGCATTTAATGATCATGAATGTTTAGGCAAGACGAAGAGATAAGATCCACCGGGGCTCGCTCGAAAAATTCGGTAAGTCAAGGAGCAATTGAAAAGTCTTTTACCACGTAAAAAAAAACACAACTTGTTGATTTTCGACTTTTTTGCCAACGTTACAGTCGGACAAGACGCTGACCTCGTCGGAGTTTGAGCGTTTTCTCGCAGAACGCACCGCTGCTGTGGCCAGTGAGATGATTTCAAGTGGCAGTGGTAACCAGGCTGCTGCTGCGACGGCAACAACCGGCAGCTCAACGGGGACAGTTCAACGTCAAATCGACAAAGAGAAGGAGGAAAAGTCTCTCTTTGCTCTCTAAGTGGGTGCCTATATCTCTGACCCTGTCATGATTTTATCTATCTCTCTTTCTCCTTTGGTACCAGAGGATTTTGTGCACTAAAACAAAACACCCTTTTCTATATCTTCATTTTCTTTTCTCCTTCCTCTTTGAGAAAAACGAGCGTTGCGGCACTCGTTATTTATTATTTATGTGGTTTAGTTTTAAGATAGCTAAAAAAGTGAGTTTAAATTCAAGAGTAAGATTATTGTAATTTTTACTTGAAAAATGATTTCTTTCTACTTTGCTCATTTCATCATAGGTTTAAAAAAATAATTATACAAAGTATTTTAATGAACATAGGATAAAATTGCCTGTCTAAAATTTTGTTAGCAGAAAATACTAGTAGCTTAAAGTTATTCCAATTGTTTTTTTGATGAATTTCTAGCCAGGGTTTACTGCTCATCAATTAACTATTAGTTGTAAGATGTATGAAATATCTTAAAATTGGTATTAAAGCATACTTTCACAGGGAAACTTAATACCGAAATATTGTACGCTACTGTATGAAATTTTCAAGTGCGTGGCGAAAAAAAGTATGTCTAAAATGGTTTAATGAAAACCAAATTTAAAAAATGAATTATTAATGCTGTACATAATTAATTGCTACTCATTATTACAAAGAAATTGTAACTTTATTGTCGCGTTTGATATTTTTTTTTTTTTTTTTTTTTTTTTTTTAAGATATGAAAGTTTCCAGTTTTTGTCTTTCATATGGCAGCCATATCTAAGTTACCAATCATAGTTTTTAGATAATTTTTCAGAGTTCAATAATTTATACGAATGACTTTTTACGAATGACTATTGAATGGCTTTTTTTCTCTGCGCATAATTTTTTAAATATAGAAATAGTGGCGCGCGAAGAAATTTACGTAATCAAAGACCTTTAATTGAACATTTATTATTATGCTTTAACATCTTAAAAATTTAGTGTATAAATTGGCCATACACAAGTCTATTTCCAATTTCAAATTCATTACTACTAACCTCTAGTCAAATTTAATCATGAAACAACAAAGGAATGCATGGTGAAGCCAAACATGAAAATTTTTAAATTATAGTGAGTAAACTGTTTAAAAAAATGTGCAATCGTTTTTATAAAACAATTTTTAGTTGTTACAGTATATATCGAATCAGCTCAGAATCAAGGTAATAAAAGTTTGTAATTTATAGAATATTTTAATTAATTATTTATCTTCAGATCGCAGAAATATTTCCATCCTTTGACATAAAAATCGTGAAAAACTTTTCCACTTTGATTTTGAGATGTAAATATCGCATTGATTTAAGGTTGTTAAAAAATTTAAATAGGAAATTTATTTTAGGCTAATAGCAGCTTTCTTTGGCATTTTTGGGCATTTTTTTAGCCGTTTACATGAAAAACTTTTTTGGAGGTACATATTGTTACTGTATTGCATTTGTTTATCTCAATTTCCGAAGAGACTCTAGAAATATTTACGTACATATATTTATTTATTTTTTTGAGTCTCCGAAAATTAAGCTGAACAAAACTATTATAATTATTTTATTTGTTGAATATACACATAAATATATATACATACTATATTAAGTATAGAAAATAATATATAAAGAGATACTAAATATAAATCACTACTAATAAGTTATTGTATTATTTTTTATGTTATGTAGTTGAATAATGAGTGAAGAAGAGATAAATTTGTATGATTTAAAAAATAAAAGTACTTATTACTTGATTCTACAAAAACATACGTTATGCATATATCGTAAATAAATTTTTTTAGCGTAGATGTATGTTGAAAAATCATCGATAGTAGTCGTTGCAATTATTGCAGGATTAAAATAATAACGGAAAAGATGCAAGAGATGCGTGAAGATGTTACTCAACTACTGTGAATGCATACAAAATTTTTCTTGAAAAGATGAAACTATATGAAATAAAAAATTATACGGAATGGTATTTTAGAAATTAAAAAAAAAAAAAAAATGAAATTGACAATTAATTAACAATATAGAAAACGCCTAACGACGATCTTTAAAATAAATACACTTGCTTTACTGTACATATTTGTATTTATAAAATTAAATTTGAAAACTATTAAAATAAATATATTGAGACAATAAAGAGTATTGTCACAAAAATACTTCTTCTATGCAACATATTTCCTCAAAGTATTTACTTAAAAAACTTTTGTTACATTACTTCAATATATTTTGGTTTTACTTTTACAAAGTTTTCATACGCACCTAGTGGACACTTAAGTTAATCATACATTATGAATTTTTCTTTTGTTTATGATGGATAATGCATAAGTTTTCATTTAATTTTTATATTAGAGATGAATAAAAATTTTAATCAGCTGTTACTCAACTTTGACACTTTCTACATATTAAACATTTTTTGCGTGTAACTTACATTGATATACTCGTGTAAAAATATTACAAAAGTACACTCGTATATATTTCCTTGAAGAACACGCAAATTTATGTCTATTTGTATGTTTTATGATACATATAAACATGTTTATGTACTATATATATATAACGCACATGAAAACTCAGGTTTAACTATTCGAGCTTTTAATTAAATAAATTTATTTAACAGTACATATCAAACAGATAAATAAAATTGTTTATGGAATGATATTCTGGTAATGCACAGCAATGTAACAGAATAAAATTGTTTTATTAATATGCGAGTAAGTTCAGAAAAGTATTCACCATCTAACATAGCTTTTGTACTCCTCATGAATACTTACTCTTTTGATGGTCTCATATCCCAAGATAATCGAAAAACTGAAGCATGCCGACTGCACTAGCCGCGCAGAGAGTCCTTTAGTAAACATGTGTAAACCTTCCTCGAGCCACAGAACCCTGAATGTATTATACATGCTGTCCAGTCTCTGTACCTGCAGCCTGGCTCTCACAACATCCAATGGATTCGTTATTGTAGTTGTTGTAAACCCACCTAGTGTACCAGCAACCGACTGAATCAGTAAATGAGATACCCAATCGGGAAGAACTCTCAATAACTCATCTGTTAGAAACAAAAAAAAAAAATCTTTTACAAGATTATATTCCTATTTAACTTTGAAATTTTTTTAACCATCTGTGTGATTACCTTGGTAAGTAGTATACAACCCCCACCATAGTGCGCTATTAGGTACATAAGCACATAAAGATGCAACGTAGCCCCGGTAAAATCCGCGAAAGCCATCTCTCTGATAAATTAATCTTATAATTTCTCCGGAAAGTTGTGTTCTTGATTTTTTAGATTCAAAATTTATTCCTAGAGGGTTCATGCTTGTCTGAAAAAAAAATGAGATGAACAAAAAATGACATAGTTAACAATCTTGAAAAACATACCTTATCTATGGCTAACTTTCCATGATTGAAGCTAACACCAAGTACCATTAAATGTTGACTGAGAACATCAAACGGGACCACAATAGTCTGGCCTACAACACTAGCACAACCACCCCCAATAAGAGCCTTTATTCTAGAATCAAATTTGGCAGTAACAGGTTCCTGATTTAATAAATGTCTTACACCTTCGTAAGTTGAGACATAAAAGACTCCTGACACTATCTGGATTGAGCTGATCCAAAAACCACGATACAATCCAGCCAAACCCTCTATCTTGTAGATTTTTTTGTAAGCATCTATCATGCCTGGACAAGAGGAAAAAGGGTAAAATATAGTTGTATGTATATATATATTGATTAACTACAGTCTATGAAATGTAATCCTTTTGGCAAAAGTAATTAGTGGCGTGCTGTAAGGTCACAAATATTTGTATTTTGCAACGTGTATGAAAAAGTATGTACATATTGACAAAATCAATGCATACCTGTGTACATATGGCTTCTCCTCTGTATTTGTAATCGGGTCTTGATAACAGTAAGTGGATAAAGGCAACATCTCACTGAGAATGTTGATAACATACTCAATGGAAAGAATTTGGTCTTGTCCATCATGTCCCACTCTATAGTGCGTATAAATGGGCTTGCCTCTACAGCAGCCATAACTGTGTTTTCTAATAATTGGCACGAATTTACTTATTTTATTAAAATTAGTCCTCAAAAATGATATACAGTAATGCTGCTGATCATCCCCATGCATTTCACTGGATTTTGAAAATTTCTAGAAAAGAAATGATTGAACCACCTTTCGAAAAAATTCAATAAATCAAACAAATTATAAAGAGTTGAAATTTAATTTGCAAGTTTAATCAGATAGCCCTGAAAAGAGAGTGAAAAGAAGTAAACAAATCAGCGACAATCATTCGATACGCAAATTTAACTGTCACGCGTCACTAACTCGTGTTTCGACAATATATGTACAAAAAAATTTTAATGCGTGAAGTGATGCAAGGTCTTTTCCGTCGTCCTCAGCACGATACATCTCTTTCTCTCTATTTCAGGGCCAGTTGTGAGGTTATGGCCTTAAAAAAAAGACTTACCTTAAAAATGTCAAAAACATCGAACTAAGTAGTTAAAGTGCAAATATATTTATACATCCTTTTCTAGGTACTAGAGTTTGAGGTGAGTCTCACAACAATCGTGTGCATTACTTATTTTTTCTACTCTTCCTCTATAGATTTATTACTCTCTCAAGTCTCAAATAGTCGAAACGTTTCGTCGTCTTCGTCGTTGTCGATCGTCTCACGGCTTGCTTCGCTTTTGCATCATCGCAAAACACAATTGTCAATGTATAATATATTCGTAAACATATTGCATGTTGTACTAAGCAAAATGTTCAAACAAAAGTGAAGTAACTTATATTGCAGTGTACATTCACTGATTCACCATGGATGTATACTTGTATTATTGATAGATCACTGAACGACTGAAACCTGAAACTATGCAAGCTGCAAGCTTAAATATAGCAGACAGCTTTTTTTGGAGTTGTCAACATCAACACAAAGTATACATATATATATATATATATATATATATGCACTGCACCGTGTGTATATACATATAGTGCCTGTGACGACTGTGACAGTATGACAGTGTGACGTGACGTGCAACCGCAAAGTGTAAAATAAAATCCACTAATGAGATTAATTATATTTTCGAGTCAGCCAATGAGAATACAATTTGTATACTCGGTATAGTTTAATTATGAATTAAAGCTGCAATGAGTGTGAATACTGTGACCAATCACGTCGTACTGTCGTAGCTTTTTTAATTTAAATTTTATAAGTAATTGCATCAGTTCAATCTTCAATATTACAATACATGACAATATATAACAGCTAGGCAAATAATAAAATAATAATATTGGAGATGGGTAGTGGACGATCGGTTGTGATTTTGTGAATCGGTCGAGAGAAACACTGCTGTTTCGCGCCCTTGAATCGTTAACATACTACTGTAATTTTATGTCAAAAAATATTGAATTCTTCAACGCGAACTATTTTAAGAGCTTTCGATTGTTGAATTACGTCACGATTGCGTCGATAAGGTAGAAGTTATTCGGAGACCTGCTAAATCACGTGTGTTTTCGTGTTTTCTTTCTCTTTTTACCTGTATGATATACTTAAATGTAGTTCATACAAGCTCCAGCATACTTAACATGTTTTTGGAAAGATAAATTTTTATTTTTCCTCAATGATCATAATGATGGCACAAGTATAGTCTCTGCCGAGACATGTCTGGTCTTTCTTTTTTATTGTCGCGTGCAGGGCTTGCAAGCGCAAGATGTTCCCCAACTTCCCCCCCGTTATAGTCTTCAGAGCAGACAGCGCAGCGCTGCACTGCTTATCTTTCTCTCACGTTTTCTCTTTCATCCCCCTGCTCTTCTTCGGGCTCGTTCATTCGAGTATCAGTACGAGGAAAGATTCCAACCGCAAGCCTCTTATGACCCAGATGGTCTGTTGAAAGTTTTATGGACCACCAATCATTTTTTAAATAAACACGCAAAGTGTTTTCAAAGACAGAGTACGTACGCAAACACTCAAGTGAAACTCGCACAGGCTGGGACACGGTGCGGGGGGGCATATACAATATTTTTCGGAGCACACCATCATCCGGAGCATCAGCAGCAGCGTGTCAGTCAGAGGACAAGAAAAATAGCATAATAAGATAAGTCGTATAGCAGAGCAGAAGGTTCGACTGTCCGAGAGAGTATATAAAAGCTCAGCTGGGGGTCGGCCGACGGCACGAATAAGCATATATTTCCCTGTCGACGGCACACCATGTACACGGTGTCCAAGGGCCCGAGCAAGATCGTCGCCAAGACACGACGAGGTGAGCACGCGGTCCCACACCTCGTGTGGGGCCCCTGCGCTTCCAGTTACGTTATTGATGCTCAGTACGATGCGCTTGTTTGTTACATGAGCGGGGCCTTAATTGTTATGCATGTTCTACACTCTCTCTCTCTCAATCACTCCTCTCCGGTTGCGCTCTATGATGCAGCAATTTTTGTTATTTATTTATTTACTTTGTTACTTGCAAAAATTGATTATGCATTTTTGCAATGTAAACGTCGGGTCCAATTTTTTTTATTCCACAAGTATATGGAAAATATACTTGGTCTTGGTATCAATGATGCAATGCGCGTATACATATATATAAAAAAATATGTATACATGTTCGGTCTTCTTTGGTGTATTTATCCGACAAACGCTGTGAGGAATAAGATTTGATTAAGTATATCTCTGAGAGATCGTTTCTTATTCTCAACTTGTGCGATGAGTGGAAGCAAAAAGGGCTTTCTATTATTACGTTACGTCTGTCGTCGTTCAAGTATACAGTTGGTAATGGATGGATGTGCGTTAAAAATAACGCTGCTTTTTTTTTGCTTATCTTTCCCCTTCGTGCTTTCGAGCTCGTGATCCTCGTGACTATGGTTGTCTCGTGTATTTTACTGCGTATGTTTTGTATTGGGCACTGAAAAGAGATAAGGGCAACAATGCATAGGCTTATGTTTTCTTTCAAAAATTTTAGCTTTGCCCTATTTTTTATGCCTTTTTTTTATTTGTATTCATCTAAACTTTATCAAGAGTGATTTTTTTTTTTAGAGCATTGTTTTGTCTGCCAGTGCATTCGAAAATTTTTCAAATTTTTTATTATTTTTATCGTTTTTATTTGTTTTTTTAATACAATTTTTTCTGTTTGCAACAGGAATCAACCAGAATCTCGAAAGATTAGAAAACTTGAGAGACTTAACACGTAAGAGTGATCCTGAAGAAGATATTTCTGAAGAGGACAAAGCCAACATGTAATACTTACTTTCTGATTAATTTTCTAGAGTATCGAAATAAAAGAATTTCGTAGAATACAATTTCTTAAAACTTAAGGTTCAAAAAACAATTTTTTCATTGTAGGAACGTACCAAAGCCAGTTTTTTATACGAATGGAAAACAAAAGCCGCATTCACAGAGACACAGACAAAGACAAGAAGCGATTACACCTCAACATGAAGAATTAATTAGATTTGTTTGTGATTGTAAGTGAAAACTTTGAAGAACATTTTATGAAGAACTCTTTTTAATGATTTACATCTTGTTGTTTTAGCTTGGAATCAAATTAATGACAGACAAAAGTGCTCATCTTCGGATGATTCTGATGAATCGTCCTCCAATGGTAAGTTATTTTGTTTTCGACACAGTAGCCAGAAACATTTTCTGTCTGGCCTCGGAAATACGAAAAATGGTGTATAATCCACGGCCGGAAGTAAAAAAGCCTCAGACGTTCGTTTATCATCGTCGGCTTCGCCTCAGACAATCTGAGATTTTCTTTACTTTGCCGGCCGTGGATCGTAATATACTATTTTTCTTATTTATTAAAAAAAATAGTAATAAATTTCGTCACATGAAACCATATAAGTGTATATACAATTTGTTGTACCCTTCATGTAAGAAAATATTTATTAATCTTTTTATTATCATTTTGACGGGTTTTCAGCTCTTTTGACGTATCAGTTAACTGATCAGACAATAAAGATTGAAATTTGCAATTTAAAAAGTATAATAAATAGCGCGAAAAATTTAGTGTTCGAGAAAAACTTTGAAGTGGTTATTGCACAAAAATACTTTTATTTTACTTAATGTTATTTGATATGCATGTTTAACTCGGTTATTCATACATTATGATAAAAATCTACTGCATTTATTCCATTTAGATATTTTTACTTGAATTAATTAAATTTCAATCTTTTAATTTCAGAAACAATAGTTTATTATAATAGTGGAGAACCAAATCATTTATTACAAGGTACCAACACAATATTTCTATAAAATGCATGTATCAAATAAAAGTTTACACATACAACACTATTTATATGGGATTTTTTCAGATTTTAAGCCATTTGATCTGGAATCTTGGTGGGGTAAGAGATTATTCAACAACATCACAAAATCTTTGTGAACACGTAAACTCTGGAAAATGGTATCCCCTAGAAGAGAAGCTGTGCTCGATCCACACACGACGTGCATTTTTTCTAACGCGCTCGCGCCATAACTGGTATAGAACTCGCAGAGCCGTTTCGACGAGAGAAGATAAAAACATAAATGCAATATTCAATATTATCTTTCACCCCTGATGAATACGTCAGTCGTGAAGATTGCTGCTGCAAGCAATCGAGTAGACAACAATAGAAGCAATGCATTAACGGAAAGTCGAAAAGAAAATAGTGTGCTGTGCACGCGTGTCGGAGCTAGACAAACGCAGACGTGCATCGAGGAAAAAAAGATAAATCATGGAAATAGCGTATGTAATTGTTGGGATCGAAGATATAGTGCTTGAAGGGCTGCATATGTATATGCATAAAAATGCGCCACGTCGTTTATTTGTCCGATTCTTTTTAATGCAATCTGCGTTTAAGTGGATGCTGGAATCTTATTTTGCCAACAACTAAGTAATTCGCGCATCACTCGAGTGATTATTCTTAACGCTCTGTAATAAAATCTCATTTTCACTTTTTAAATGAGAGAATTGTTTTTGTTGAATTTTACATATCTAATTGAAAAGTGAAAAGGACATTACACTCAGGATAATTATTTTTTTGTAAAAAAAAACCCAAAAAGACCGATTGCTCGAGTGACTTTTTAAAAAATTCGAGGGACTGGCAACATTGATTTAGCAAATAAATCGCTTGCTCCCTGTTAGACTGATATACTCAAGACGCTTGTTTGAATAAAAAAATAAAATGTGCGCAAGTTTATATTTATGCACTAGTGGGTCACCAATAATCATCTGCAAATTACGGTGATTCTACAAATCTTCACATGCGCCGAAAAGGAACACATAAGTTCATCACACAACTAAACAAAAAAGCTTCAGTACCAGCGTTGGTTTTTTTCATCATCTTTCTTAATCTTCGTTTTTGTTCCCATGGTACTTTTACACACTTGAACAATCCTCTCCCCCTGAAATGCAAGTTCAAAATAAATGGCGCGTAGTCATAGCGTAGTGCAATATGTAAATGTTTGGCGTATTTTTGCCGAATGTTGCTAGATATATAAAAAAAAATATACATATCTTTACATATTTTTGTCTCAATTTTCTTTTTCTAAAATCTTGTTTTTTGATTTAAAAAATAATTTATTCCAACAAACAAAATTATTCAACTAATCAAAGTTCAATTATTTATTTTACAGTTGAAATACTCAAAGCTCAATTTCATATATTTTGAAATAAAAATGATGAGGGCTAAAGTGCCTTCGATTTTGACAGTCAAATCACATTCTTAAAATCTAAAAAGCCACTTTTAAGTTACATTTTGGACTTTCAGCATGGAAAGTGAGTATGTGACGGTCAAACTCGATGGTGTTCATCAAAAACCCTCGCAATCGAGTTTTTTCGATTAATCAATTTAATTTCTGGCAGGAAAAATTTTCTCAAAGCTTTCAGAGTTGAGATCTTGATGAGATGAGATTCATCTTCTATCAAAGTGTTGCAATCGCAAGTCTCAAGCCTGCAATTTTCATTAGTTTTGTGTGGTTTTGAAAAAATTCATAAATGCAAAAAAGAGAATATAAAGTATTAATCTTTTTGGTTTCCAAAAGATAAAAAAATGAAAAGCTCGTCTGGTGAGTACTTTTCAGAAAGTTTATTGTTAGTTTGAATTTGAAAATAAAATTCACAAACTTAAAATTTTTCTTTTTTAGCAATAAATGAAAAACTTTGTCAAGGGAAAGATGTGTTTGAAAGGATCAATTATTTATATCAGGCTAGTCAAATGGTTTCATCAAAAAATATTGCTCTAGCATCGTACTACAACTCTATATTGGTGGGGTGTGCCAAAAAATCTGTGTTAAGATTGTAAGAATTTTCACTAACACTGTCTCTCACAAATACTGATACTGTGATTCCATAATTTTTGCAGGGATCACAATCTCAAAAGATTAATATGTAAAGCATGCCAGTGTCCTCTCATACCTGGACAAACGGCAAAAGTGCGATTAGTAGGAAAAAGAAAGAAAATAATGAAAACCATATGTCTTACTTGTAAAAATACCAAAAATATACCCTCAAAAGGAGAACACACTTTGTGGTTGGAACAGCCAGAAGCTCTGTTGGAGACATTTGATTACAAACCTAAAGTAAGCAAATCCAACAGTGATAAAGACCATGTTGCAAGTGACGTTAGTGACACCAACAGTGCAGTAAGGTGAAAATCAGTGAAATAAATAAAGTTTTTGTACTCTAAAATATTTTTTCAATAAAATCTTTGAAAAAGCTATTGATTGGAGTTGCAGTGCACTTTTACATTTAATAACTTATTATAAGTATACTTCATTTTGTCACCGATTAGCAATTCACTTTTATTGTTGTGGCGCGAGAGTTTCGTCCGCTTGAAAATATATGCCGATCAGGTCAGGTTAGGTGTGTGTATAACAAATAAATATACATGGCAGTATGGCACATTGTAATAATTAAGACAAAAGTAAATCGGTTCAGTATAAATACACAGAAAAATATTGCAAACTTGACAAAATGTTTTCCCACAATCCTTTGCCCAGTAATCGAAGATTGTGGAATGACACTGAAAAAATTATCAGTGACAGCATATCAGGGACACTGTTGATGCATCAAAATCTTGTATACATCGATAGTTGCAAGACCGTTGTGCGACAGGATCTTGATAAATTGAATGGCAAGGTACCTAGTTGTGATTTATTAATGTAAATGTATTTATCTGATAGCGAATCAAATTTTGTAATATTGAAGGTTAAAATTATTGGTGGAGGAGCAGTTGTAGAAGGTCTTACGTACGCTGGCTTTGTAGGGCCAGGAATGTTGACTGCAGCCGTTCTAGGATTCGATAAAAATGCATCAAACACACCCACGAGTGATATAATACTGGAAGCAATAAATCACGTAGTTAAAAATGACGATAAATCTACTGGTTAGTATTGGAAACAAGTTCCCTCTTACAAAAATTATGTATAAAGTAATATTTGATTAAATTTGAATTCAGTTTCAAATGCTATTGTGTTCTCTTTGCAGGAGTTTTGTTATTGGTTCACGACTGCCCAGAGTATTATTTAAGTTTTTTCGAAGCAAAAACTAAAGCAGAAAGCAATGGCATTCTTGTAAAAATGGTTCTCGTGAGAGATGGAGTTAGCGAAAAACTAGGTCAAAAGCCTATTTCTAGTCCTAGAAGTGCCTCAGGGCTTCTCTTATTCTACAAAATTGTGGGTGTCATGTCAGAGGAGGGAAACAATTTGGATGAAATTTTCAATGCTTGCCATGAAATAATTAGGAATAAATCAATATTTAGCACTGCAGTGTATATTGTGAAATCTTACGATGAGCCAGCACAAATTCAAGTCAGTAGGGGAGATGTATTATCGGATCGTGATAAAAAATGTTTTCCAATGGAAAACTCGTCCACGGGTATGATAGTTAAACATGTAATTAATGATTTGATGACATTAGATGACTGTCAAAAATTTAGCCCCGGCTCTAAGATTGCCATATTACTCGACTATTTTAATGGTACGTAAATATACTTACCTTGAATTTTTATTTATTCATTTATAATAACAAAGACAAACAAGATTCAAATCCGCTGGCAAATATTAAAAAATCTCACTCGTATTAACACTTTTAAATAACAATACACAAGCTACCCACTATCATAATTGTCACAATTCCCTTGTATTTATCAAAACATTATTCTTTACATCGAATATAATTTTTTCAGGATTTAGCGAATTAGAAGCAAATATTGTTATCAAGGAATTGGTTGAGCAGTTAAACAGTTTACAGTTTAAAGTTAGAATAATTTACTGTGGAAGCTTTCATGTGTCCTTAGAATTGAAAGGTTTTCACTTATCACTGCTAAACATGTGCAATTTAAAATATTTGTATTATTTAAATGTGCCAACTATAGCTTATGCTTGGCCCAAGACAAATAGTAGACAAATATTATTGAAATTACCCAGTGATAACGCGAACCATTCAAATCATCAGGCTAAAAGTGATAAACATGTGACTAAAAATGAAAATCATCCAATAGTTGTTAAAAAAGTTACATCCCATGTAAATTTCCAAGAAACTGATGTACTTTTGACAGCTATTGATTACGCTTGTGAAGCATTGATTGCTTGTTTTATGAACATCGATATGTTGGACAGTCCGGAAATACCTCCAGAAATTGAAAGATGTGGCACACGTTTAGCTTTTACTGCTGACTTGATTAAAAGTGAAATTCGCAAAAAGAAATTCGATGGTATGAGCTCATCTCACATTCTATTCACTATAGCATATATATTTGACCATTACAAAAAAGATGCACAAGCTGAGCTGTATAAATTGTTCATCAGTAACGTAGCAAAAGTAAAAACTTTTTTTTGTTGACTGATAAAGAGATTTTTATAGATTTTTCACTAAAATTAATTGTTTTTTCAAGGAATTAATGAACAAGAGAAATCTGGTTATCAAAGATTGGATAAATGCATTTGTCAGGGCTATCAACTCCCTCGGTCAAATAATTCAAGGCTCAAAATTTTTCGATGCCCTTGATGTTGCCAGGATCACTTTTTGCAGTGCCTACATGAAAAACGTTGATGTCACAGAAGCTTTGGGGAATGCAGCATATGAAGTTCAAAAATTGACTTCGCACCTTATTTTAGAATCAGGAGAAATTCCTCACAATCTAATGGGTGCAAGAGTAATTACTTAAACTACATATTATATATTACAGTTGGAAATGTTAAATATAAACAGAAAATTTTAGAGAAAATATTTTTCAACAACTCTTCCAGGACTATGGATTTATGGAGCTTGCCGGAGCATACGCAGTTGGCGTTTGGCTGAGGGGCGCTTACGAAGGGCTGAAGCTCACGTACGCGAGTCAACGACTCGGCAAGCGCACGTGTTTGGACACTTTGGAGTCGGAAGGTGCTCCATCGAAGAGAAGCAGATCTACGTACGATTAAGCAAAAACAAAAAAAAAAAAGCATTTTCCATCAGATTTTTTTTACATTGGTAAGTTTATTCGTTCCTACAGATATATATGGCTAAACATTTTTTTTCTTCCTCATTCAGCGAAGTTATATCTGTGATAGCTCTAAGACCGCTGCAGCATTCTATTTTTATAATGTCAACGATGAATTACGAATTCTTTAGTTGTCGAAACATTTTTTTCCTAATAAACATTCAACATGTAATACATATAGCCTTGAATTCATAACAAGGTATCATATACATGGTTAAATTACACCTACAGCGTACATCAAGACTCACGTACGCACATAAAAAATTATGCTCCCCCCCCCGAGTTCACGGGTCGATCTTTCAGTACGGAAAGCTGTCGTAGGCGTCGTACGCTTCGTCCTTGCTGATCGAGGATGCCGCAGCAGCGGCGGGAGCCACCGAGTGCAGCAGCCGGCCGGTTTTGTCCGTGTCCGTGCCTTTCGGGGACGGCACCGGGGCGTCAGACACCGGCACAGCCACCGTCTCGTGATCCTCGTGGTCGCCGTCCTCGCCCTCGTCGTCGTCGTCACCCTCCAACTCCTCGATCTTCTCACCGTGGTGCTCGTGATGATGGCGCTGGTGGTGGTGATGGTGGTGATGGTGGTGATCGCTGTGGGCCACCTCCGCCGCGTGGGCGGCTGCCGCGGCGGCGTTGCCCCGGGCGATCTGGGCCGCGTGGGCGGCCTCGAAGCTGGCCTTCTGCGCCGCCTCGAAGTCGACGTGGGCGAGGTGGAGCTGCTCCTCGATCGCTTGAAAGCGCGCCTTGGCGGCCCCGACCATGGCCATTTGCGCGGCGAGCTCCGCCGCTGCCTGGGCCGAGGCTGTCGAGGCGTGCTGGGACGTCTCCTGCGCGGCGTTGAGCGCCGTGGTGATCACTTGGACCTGCAAAAAGTGTGGGGTAGGGCGTGCGTTGGTTATAGAGTCGAAGCAACGGCGCGCGCTGGCTGGAGGCGCCGGACGAATGATACAGAGCGCGGTCCACGCGGTTTTTGGGAGATCGTTGGACCAACAGCGACGAATGGGAACATCATCGTAAAGAGAGTTTCTCGGATCGTTCCTGCGAGGGCGCAAAAATTGCTGGCAGAAAGTCACGATAATTATTGTGGAAAAACGTTCTGAAAATGTTGAAAGAACAAAGTACTGCGGCGAAGGAAAAACAGGGCTATCTCGGTCGACCGTTCGACTCGACCTCCACGTCGGCAATTCGTGAGGAACGAACATTTAACACTGTTGCAGTACAGGAGCATACAATTGGGACTGGTAAACCCCCCCCACGCGCGAAACGCGTCCTCGATCGTGTCGCCGCGTCTCCAGCCACAAGCGCGAGAAGATGGTTGTTTTTCGTTCGATTCTGTGAAATAATCGCGCGATTGGTTCATCACTTGGCGAACGGCGTGCTGAGCCGCGGCCGCCGCGGCGGTGGCCGCCCTCTGGGCCTGCTGCAGCTGGAGCTTTTCGCCCTCGAGGGCCCGGTGCGCGTTGTACGCCTGCTGCTGGAGGCCACGGTAGATGATCCGCTTGCCGGCGAAGGCGGCGGCGGCGGTGGCCGCGCTGAGACCGGCGGACTGGCCCAGACGGTCCTTGGCGACGTAGGCGGCCTGGGCAGCCGCGGCCGGCTGGTTCTTTTCGAAGTTTTGGGCCTGGGCGGCTGCGCCCTGGGCTATGTTGACCAGGGGCCCGCCGACGCTGTAGCCGACCTGATGTTTGGGCACGGAACATTATTGCGTCGCTCGGTCGAAATACACAAAATCGTCATTTTTGTTTTTCTCATCTCGGACTCCTTGGGATGATGAACAATATTCCACGATTGGGATCTTGCGTGAGAAATTCTACTTGGTCCGTCGGATGGATCATCAAAAAATATTTGACGCGCATTTTACCCCCACTCCTGAACTTTGATGCACTCCATCTCGGTTATAATATACGTTTTGTTTGTACGAAAAAAGAAAAAAATACGTGTCAAATATTTGTTGATATTCCATCCGACGGACCAAACATAATTTTTCACGCAAGATCGTAATTGCCGATTTCGACGAACCAGGGCCGGTGTATTATTTTTTGCCACGAACCGCATGAAGCACTCTATTGAAAATTATCGGCAAATCAAAGCTGGTTAATTCGTACAGTTGCTTGGTGGGGGAAAAAAAGCAAAAAACTATCGACGGATCGATTAAAAATCACCGACTCATCCTCCTGACGGATGCGCATAATACAACGACCACCTCGAGCACACCGCCCATACACTTATAAATACAAATGTATAAATGTACCTTGGGATGATCGTGATGGCCCTCGTGGCTGGCAGAGGCGACGGGATCGAGGAACCGTCGCGCGGAGGCGTCGTCCCCGCGCGGGCCCCCCGAGCGCAGGTACTCAAAGTCCCCGGCCGCCTGCGCCGCCTCCTCGTCCCGCGCGCCCTTCTCCTCGATTTCCCCGCCGACGGGCAGGTCCTTGAGTAACACACCCGTGCCATTTATTTTACAGCCAATGCACAGTGTACATCGTCGTCGCCTGGGAGGAACGAGGCACCCATCTCGAATTTCGGCTGAAGAAGGTACCGTCTCGTTTTCGAGTCAAAATGCGCGCTGCGTCCCGGCTCCGAACAAACGAAATGATTTCGGATCGGCGGGACACAGTGGCCAGCTACGATTCAACCGTTATTTCCGGGGTGCCGAGATGGCATACCAAACGAGACGGTACCTTCTTCTTCAGCCGAAACGTGGGATGGCGTCCCTCCCGGGCGACGATGTACCCGCGCCCTTTCGCGCACGTACCGCTCCGGGGATCGGCTCCCGGGCGCCGGTCCCGGCCGAAGCCCCAGCCACCGCCAGCCAGAGCAGCAGAGTCGGCGACATCATCGTCCACCGGGTGCGGACGAGCGCGTGAGGGCGCGACGATCCGAGCGGGCGGCTTTTGTCCGGGCCCGCGTCCCGGAAGCCGGCCGTTTCCTTCGCCGCGGTTCACGCCCGATCGGCGGGGGGGGGGGGGGGGGGGGGTCGTCGTTACGCGCGAGGGAGCACCTCCGCCGAGCGGTCATCCTTTTGTTTTTTTTCATCCGCGCGCGCCAGGCGGGCCTTATGCAAGAAGATATCGCGGCGGTGTTTTTGCCCGTCGTCGGCGCTCTTGGTGAAATCCGGGCGCAACGATCGAGGGATCTGAAATATCGCGGACTCACGCGGTGTGAGCGCGCGGATCGGCGAAATTTCGGGTAAAAGCGGGCAGTTTTTTCCCCCTCCAAAGCATCCTCTTGACGTTTCAATTACGTTACGTCTTGTTGTTGTTGTTGTTGTTGTTGTTGTCGTTTATGTAATTAGTGGTGGTGGTGGTTTTTTTTGTTCTTTTCGGGGAGGCTGGACAGGAAATTGAGCGTCTGGCGTGGAAAATGATCGATTGGTAAAATGATCATTATACAAAGCGTTTTTTAGCGGGGAAAGAAAAAAAAAAAAAAAGAAAAAAAAAAAAAAAAAAAAGAGTTTTAAAGAGGGGAAAAGGAAAAAAAAAAAAAAAAAAAAAAAAAAAAAAAAAAAAAAAAAAAAAAAAAAAAAAAAAAAAAAAAAAAAAGACGGGGATAGAGTGGATTTTGGTATTACATAGGTATGTACTTTTAAACAGATTAGACGATTTTCAATTTGCAAAACTATTTATTGCATCTGCAGTTTGATTATATTTGTATGAGGTGATAGATATCTAAATAGATACAAAATGTTATTGACATAAAAATAATAATAACGGTAGTCATAATAGTAGTAGTAGAGCGGTGGTGGTGGTTGTAACAGTAGTGGTATATATATAACACATTCGAATTTTCATGATAGTGATATGCAAATGCAAACACGTGGTGCATGCGTCTCTTTTTCCCCTATTATATTCAATAATTGCATTCTTCAAAAAAAACGAAAATTTCGATTTATATTTCTAATAATAAGTATAGTATTAGGTAGCGTTAAAGAAACATACATAGGTAACGTGAATATATTTATCTCGTCAACCGGATCGTGTAAAAAAAATTATGTGTAGCATTGTTTGCTATCTCCAACATTAATATTATATATTAGCATTCTGATAGGAAATTTTACGTAAAAAATACAAAATATAAAACAAAGCTATATGAAAATTCGGAAAAAAGTGTTAGACAAAGAAATTTGCGTACATTAATTTAATTATACTTTCTGTGTGATGATTTCAACACTTTTATAATAACAGTGTTAAAATATCTGATTGCACTATCTCGACACACGTTCATATATATATACTAACTACGGCTATATATATAAATTTATGCATACGTATGTATGAACGTGCCTGTTAAATGTAAATACTAGATCCCATTAGACAACAATTGAAACGAAAATATTTAATTATTACAGCAAAAATTTGTAAAATACGAAGAAAAAAAAGGAAAAAAAACTGGCTTCCAAGAACCATAAATTATAAGTTAATTATTTTGTTAGCGATAAAAAAAAAGCGTGACTTTGTTTCCTCGCACTAGAGTGTCGGAAAAACGATTCGTCTGCGAATGGCATTTTTTCTTTCCACAAATATACAATCGTAGACAAAATTATCATCGCTACCTTAAACGCGCAACTCGTACAGAGAAAAAAAAAATGCAAAGCTGCTGCCAAACAAACATTAATGACTTATTAAAACCAAACTTATTCAAGCTATTGACAAATAACTACGTCTTTCAAACAATTACGAACACACTACTTTGAAGCGTTAAAGACAACACCCTACACTACTGTGGTGATTTTTAAAAATGAATTGTTGGTTTGCAGCCCAAAAATCTTTCAGTCAAGAGCAAGTGTCCACTTATCAAGTTAACAAGTGCGAGTAGTAATTCGCTTTTATAATCGTTACGATAACTACATGTCTTAACCAACTAACGCTTAGCCAAAATCGAACAACTATCCGCAGTTACAACTCGATACAAGAAGAAAATGCATGAGTATCTCAATGACTCGATCGACGTCGTGTGTACTTGAGAGTGTAAGATGTTTCAATTTAATTTGTTTTGTAAAATTATGTTCTAAACAGACTATGCAAACTGATGCAAGTACAGTGCATTACCAACAGCACAATATACATTTATCATTTTTCGTGTCATACTTGTAATGCATACGAATAAAGACATCCGAATGCAATTTTGCTTTACAGACTAACACGCTTTGACATCGGCGCTTTTATTTTATTATATTTTATAATTAAATAAAACTTTAAGTAGCTTGCGATAATTCAACAACTGGTCTGTAATCGCTCGAAAAATTAAAACCTCTAATTAAAGATCAGCCTATATCCAAAAGTCAGTTCTTGCGAAATATATTTCTCATCAAAATTCATGAGCTTTTACTGTTTTTTCAAAGAGATAAAGTCTGTTGGACTGGGTGAAATCATAGTTATAATGTGCCATCTTATTGAAATATTTTGTCTATGAAAAAATATGTTGTGATCCTTTAATTCATCTCAAGCAAAAAGTGTCGTTTGCTGTTTTTGGTAGAACCTTTGTTGTTTAATAAAAAATTCACGAAATTTGAAAAAATTACACATTTTGATATTTTTACTCAAAAAGTATGAGCATTAGAAAAAAATATGAAAGAACAATTTACGCAAAAACATCGCTCAAATAGTTTTTCTCATACTGTTTTTTACCCAGTTTATACCTTACGAAATTTACTGTCCGAAAAAATACATTTATATATGTATAAAACTTTTGCTTTTCACATACACAAATATTTTAATCAGTGACAATATCCATAAAACCTTATGGAAAATCAAACATGATACGTTGGTTACGTAGAACAGCAACAAAATTATATAATTATGATTCATAACAACGATAAAGCCACGGAATAATAAACTTCGCAAGCTAAAAGTTTCAGATTTATTATTGACATTTGATTATTGGCTATTGCGAACCGCTACAGATTATAACCAACTGTAAATTAACATCTCAAACCTAAGAGAGATGGTACAAGACTTTAAAACCACTTGCCGCTTACGTTTTATTGTAGTCTATATAATCGTAAAAGACGTTTGTCACTCAATGGATCTGAACGCTAAATTTTTTTAAGAATTGAGTTCACTGAATCAAAATTTCAATAATTTTGTACACTACATTATCATACATATGTACTGTAAATATAATTATTACTATATTATATCATCATTTCAAGCATTATTGTAATACCTATATTATTGTAAAAGTACCTAGAAGCACGTTTGATTCAATGGGCTCATTGATGTATATACTTTCGATGTAATATTTCTTTGTCACATTTTTATATTTTTAATATTATGTAAGTAATGGTCCAATCTTCTTAAATATAAAAATTTACAAAATTATGAAACGGTACAATAATTGGAATAGTAAGTCTCTGTGGTAGTTTTTCTTTTCGATTTACGCTGTTTGATTATTTACATATTATTTTTTTATTTTATTTTATTTTTGTAATATGTATATTGGCAGTGGAACATTAAAAGTTAACGGTGTATTATATATCATTGTAAAAATTAAGATGTAACGCATTATTCATTAAACGTTTTGAAGAATAGAATCACAATAGAATAAAACAAGCAATTATTGCGCAACAAACATTCTACTTTCTTTGTTCGTATTTACGTCAAGTAACATATATTATAATTATGTATCATTGCAAAATGAATTTTAAATTTCTTTTTACACGAGGAATATTTGTCATATAATCAAATAAAAGTAATAACAAAAAACATCGCACTAAAAAATCATTTGTATTTATATTCCTCGTGATATTTAACGTGATGCTTCGGTATGAGATCTATATGATAAGCCAATAGCAGTCTTAAACATAACGGCAAGACAGGCCAGTCGAGAAACGTATGAACTTTCATATGTATAATAAACTCTGTATCCAGTAACAAATTAATGTTTCATTATCTTGAAATTATTTTCTATTTTCTTATAAATTTAAAAAATTAGATTAAAAAAAATTAATTACCATTATCAATTTGTACATTTTTTGGAATTACAATCAAAATTTTTTAATTCGTTCATAAATTTGCTCTTTTCAAATTGCACAGCGTTGTACCACTCTCGCATTACACCATTATCATATTATATCTTGATACACATTTAAATTTTATCGATAACGTATATTTTTTTTAACAATCAATACTGTTTTCCAAATTGCAATTGACTAAAACACTTTCCAAGCTCTTACTACTTTGGAGGATACTATACAATGTACTCTGTACAAATTTTTCGTCGCTAATAAATTGCTTTTAAAGCAACTTTGCATTCGGAGCTCATCACGTTTGATCAAACTATTTATATAATATATAACGTACAATAATACAACATTCTTATGTATGAGAATTAAGAAATGCAAGCCTCGCTTGTAAGTCGAGCACGGATTCTCATTGCGTAATTGATCATTTGACGTCGTTGTCATTTATTATAAAAAGTAGAGAAATCTGTTTTCTAATTTTAAGTAATTTTTTCGCGTGCGATTAAGAGTTCCAACAATGAAAAAGTCAACTTGATTTATTATGTTACAAGTTATTGAAGTTATAAACAAATGATTCGTAAAAATGATACGGTTAGAAAAAAAATCAGGATGGAAGTATAGTTTTATTTTACACATCACACTTTATGAATATAATATAGTATGAGATTAATATGTGTGTATATTTTTTTCTTCAAAATTTTAATGCATGCATGTTATTTGTGCAAAAAGTATTCAACTATAATTCCACCTGACGAAGGGATATACTTATTGTTTTTTGTTTTTTTTTTTTCCAGTTAAATCCTAAAAATTAATGGGAGTTTAAAAATTATATTAGTTGTACAGGAAAAAAAGAAAAAATGATTTCTCTAAAAGAAAAAAGTAATCTGAGATAAAACTAAATTTTAAATCTAAAAATTACATTTTTTTCAATAATAAATGACAAAAACACCCGTAGAATTGGTTACATTGTTAAAAATTATGTGAATTTCATTTTTTTTTTTAAATCCTAAATAATGAATTAAAATTCTTTTTACAATTATTCTTTAGTAAATAGGCTGGACATGAAAAAATTAGAAAATTTTTTTCGCTTGAACAACAAGAGTAATAGTCTTTGTTCTAAAATTATTAAAACCTTTCCTACAATTATTTAAAGAAGATAATCAAATATATATTTATATATATGTATACTCTTATTTTTCCTTTTACCTCTTAGAGAATTAAGAAACAGATTTCGACGCTTTCTGAATAGAATGTTTCATTGAATACTTAAAGTCGACTTAAAAAACGAATGATTAAACTTTTAATATATTTTAATAACATTGGTTAAAGTTCAGTTATATTACCCATATTTATCCATTGTTATTCTTAAAATTGACAATTGTAATCTTTATTGAAGGATTTTTAAGTATTTAAATATTTGTGTCGATAGAAATTTTATAATACTCATTCCAGCTTTAAAAACTTTGGCCTACATTGATACCTCTCTAGACCACGGAAAATCCTCCGCCTTGACAACTTTATACGACCTAATAATTCGCCTTACTAAATTATGACCAGAGGCAAGCAATAGTTAGTCAGATAGAGGAGCTTGGGCAGTTCAGTTACAACAAGCTACTTTATCTTTTCTCAACAATAACTCAATTATTATTCATCGCCAATGTTAATTATTGCAATAATTTGTTTTCAATTCTAAATTGTATTGTCAAATCTGTGTAGTCGAGTTGCAGAGAAAAGATCAGAATGTTCGTATCGGCGGTTAACACTCGCAAGGTACAAATATGGCTTGTGCCGCATACTTACGCCATTTACTTATACCTTTAGACTACCTACATATTCAATATACCTCAAGTGTTTGATATACATATCTATCAATGAAAATTTGGGAAAGTATCATTTAATCGTCTCACGGATGAAGATTATTATTTATTATTATTATTATTATTTTTGTGTTACCTAAGATTGCAAAATCTATCCAAAAATAAGGCTTTTTTGTCGTATCGATGACAAAAGAGATTTATTCAATGAAATCTTCTATTCAGGCTGCGTCTAATACAAGTAGTGGTGGATTAGTAATAATAGGCGATTAACGTGTTAACGCTTGCTTACACTTTGAGGGTGGCCTTGGGTGACCAGTGATGAAAACGCGACGGACCGCTTGGGTACGAGGACGAGTGAATCCACTTGCTGGCGCGATGGCCACCAATGAAGGGTGGAGGCGAGGGACCCCCAAGAAAGTGGGGTGGCATGACGTTGTACCAAGGCTGGCTCATTGGGTGCGGCCCGTAGCCCATAAACGAGTGGTTGAACCAGGAGCGGTTTCGGTTCAGGTGTAGTCTTGGACTGTTCAAGTTGCGCCGCTTGTTTGGACCGTTGCTGTTGCTATTGTTGTTATTGCTGCTACTGTTGTTACTAGTGCTATTGTTGCTGCTGCTGCTGCTGCTGCTGCTGGTGCTAGAGTTGCTACTGCCGCTGCTCGTAGTAGTATTGGTGTTTAATTGACCCAATGGCTTAGATTTTTGTTGCGAATCATTTGTTGTTTCAGAATTAGAACCAGGTTTCTGAAACGAGCAATAGTAGTAATGAAAAAAAAGCGAATGAAAATAAAGATTTTGAATAGCGAAAAAAGAAAAAAAAATGATAACGTACCTCTTGGTTCACCTGTTTCACTTCCTTCTCGATTTTCTCGATACGCTGCGTTATCCGAGGTACCATGTTTTCCTTGTCGTCAAAGGCGGCCAATGTACAATACGATCCCTTGCTCTCCCCGAATCGGCAACAAACTTCCTTAGGATCGACCCACAGTGTCAATTCGACTGGTAATGACAAATCTTCGTACCGAACACCCGCAGCACTTGCAGCTCTTTCTATCGTAGCGTCTCGTCGATTATGTCCATTTACGCGTATGCATCGGTATCCTTGACCTTTAATAACGATGTTTTTATTATTTAATGATGCGTTATAATTGACCATTGATTTTTATACGAGAATTTTTTTTTCGCCTTTCATTTGTCGTTCAGAGACGACAAATTAATTACCCATTAATAATTAATTCACGTTCATTCATATGTAGTGATTGTTTTTTAATGTTTCCCTCAAATCGAACACAAATAAAGACTTTCGACGTCATACATGGACGTAAAAACAAAAGTTACACGGAATTACACAAAATTGCATAAGCAAGATGAAAATTCGTAATACGCAGTAAGAAGCGCGTAATACATATATTATATATAGTAGTATGAGGTTTAAATTTAACTAGAGAACAAAAAGTTCCTCCACGAGTTTACTTGATGAATATAATGTATGTATTTTTTAACAAGGCGGTTTTAAAAGTGAAAAATATACGCAAATGCGTATCTTAGAAAATGATGTATTATGATGTAATAATACTGTACCTTTGAAGGGCTTGTCGGGGAACCAGTGATCCTGAAAGCGCTCGGTCATGAGCTCGACCATCCGGCGCTGAAAGCAGTCCAGCTGGTCGGGACTAAATTTTTCGCTTTTTTCTATAAGCTGCACCAGGAACAGCACCGCCGCTGAAATCTCGTTGCGCATGATGTTGTCCGTGTTTTGTCCTCGCGTGACTGCAGTGCTCTGGCAAATTTTCGTCGCTGGTGCAGTGGCCCGACAAGCTTCTTTTGGTTATTAGCTTTTTTTCATCTGCACATTTGGAGCACATAGAGCTCTCGAGCGCGACTACTACTCTTTGCGCGAGACTTTTATCACCGAAACGTTGCTGGATATTGTTGCTCGTTGCCAATTTTGCTACTTCAAGTCAGTATATAAGTATAGTATAGGGGTGTGTGTTCGTTGTACGATGCGCTTTTATGCTATTTTTCTTTGCCCAAAGTGTTGATTTCGAGGAGTGAGGACGAAATTTTGCACTGTTTTCTTTCTTCTATTTTGGAGCGGTGATAAGGTGATCTGCAATAACGAGAAACATTCAATTTCGACAAACACTCTTGCTATTGAAATTTTAAATCTTTGTTGACAAAGTTTCAAAGACATTGGGAAACTCTCTCGTGCTGTTTTAACGACGATAATAATTTTTATGACTCTTGTCCGCGAGCTCTTGTGTGTCTCTTTTATCAATTTATCGATCGATTTATCATTATTTACAATAACACTGTTTCTAATAATAGTACGCTGTATTAATATAATATACAAATTGATTATTTGTGAGCTTGAAATTTTTTCAAAACAACAAGAAAAAAAATAAGCGAAAGAGCATTTTTCGAAAACGTCGGATATTTGCACGGGTTTAAAAAAAATCCGTCAACAGCTGTTTCGCACAAACAACTATTTTATGTAAACAATCGGGCGTCATCAACTTTTACGCGTAATTGAGTTGCAAAAATAATCTTTTTTTTTTGTTAAAAAAAAAACAATTTGCGATTCGAACACCAGCTTTCTGAAAACATAAAAAACTTCGGGAACGTTGTTTCGATACAAAGAGACATGATTACGTACGCGCACATACTGCACAGTGCACACACTCGCGCGTAAGTATAAAATACAAGTAAGTAGATGGATATACAAGTATAACTACTCAAAGAGAGCCGAATCATTGCTGAACAGAGAATAACTGTAAGTGATGATGCAGGGTCTCATTGAAGTTGAAACGAGCCAAAAGCAAAATGTTGCCCCAACAAGTAACAACTTTAAATATCGAAACAATTACTCCTTTTCTCCGCAACTTATCCGATTAATTACTTAGCCTGGCGATGGACAAACGCACGTCTACTTACTTGCAGTAGCTATAGCTTTATATGTATAATAGAAAAGACGACGACGACGACAACGACGACGGCGGCGGCGGAGAAGAAGAAGAAGGCGCAAGTGGCAAGAGCAATAAACTCATAACGAGTCAACAGCCCTTCAACCCTCACTGCACTCTCGATGATGATACTCTTTTACGCGTACAGCCGATATATAAGTATCAACGAACGATCTCCGACTCCGAAAACTCCGAAAAGTTATATCCCGAATCCGCTGTACCCGCATTCGGCGCACACGTCTTTCGTCAGATTCGAGCTGCGGTATAACAAGTAGAATATGCGCGATACTCGTTCGACTCCAGAAAACGGCTCCCGCGGAGTAACTTACAGCAGCAGACCATCGGAGAGAAAGAGCGATGCCTCGACGACGACGACGACGACGACGAGGAGGAGGAGGAGGAGGAGGAGGAGGAGGAGGAGGAAAAAAGAGAGTACAAAAGTGTTCGCGGTGGATGTGTGTTACGTCGTGTTTCTGCCTGCAGCAGCGACGACGACGACCGAGCGAAAACTGGAGCGAACGTTTGTCCGTGTATCAGTGTCGTTGCACGGGTTGCACCTATGTACATGGCTCACTTGTACACGCATGCATCAACTCAACCGAGCCGCGAACCAATAAGTTGTATACCAACAACATCGAACATACAAGTATATATATATATATACACACAAATAGACGTACTCTCTCTGTGAACTGCACTCTCTGTGCTGCGCTCGCGAGCGAAAGACGTGTGCGCACATGGATGTAGAGTTGCTTGGATCGTTGGATCTATACTTATACATCGCGAGGAGAGAGAGGCGCCCCGATTGAACGTGGGTACTGCAATCTTTAATAATATATATACCTATATACGTTCGGGGAGAGAGCAGCTGGAGAGCTGGCACGGAGGCCAGGACGGTGTGTCACTATAAGTGAGCGAGGCCCTGGAGCGGCTGGAGCTGCTCCGCGGACTCCGAAACGGGGGGAGGGGGGGGGGCGCCCGTTTTGTCGCAAAACGGAGCTGGTGCGGCGCGCGGGGACTCTCTGATGTGTGTCTCCTGGCCAACAATATGTTGATGTTCCCTGACCATACAGAGGCTGCACGGAGCGCGTCGCGGTGGTCCCCCGTTGTCGTTACCCTGCAGGGAAACTCCGTTCCATCGTTTTCGGAGCACGCATATTTATAAGTTGTATACACACCTCTCGCGCGTGCGAGCGATAGCCACGCGGCTTGTTCTCTCTCGCCCAAACTTGCCGACTACATACTATATATATACACTCATACGACGATCCGGGGTAGAGAAAATAGAAATAAAAAAAAAAAAAAAAAAAAAAAAAAAAAAAAAAAAAAACGTGCAGCTTTAGATTTCGAAGCACTTGCCGATGCAGTGTTTATTTAAAACACGATTCGGAGAGAGAGCTGCTGATCATGCAGGGGGTTCGGAGTGGAACGAAGAAAGGGTCACCTGCAGAGTGCAGTGTCTGCACCGCATCAGAAACAGCGCACACACACTGCATCAGCAAACTTTTTATAAAAGCAAAAGGGGGAAAAAAACACAACAGCGCAAATTTCGCCAGCTCATTCTCTCTCTTGGTCAGCGCAAGAAAGAGCGAGCTGCAGCACGTATAAGTTTAACATGAGACTTACACCTATATTTATAAGTGTGTATCATCATCCTGGCGACGCTCTTTCGCACTTGCTCGAATATTGTATTATTGTACCGTGGCGACGACGACGACGACGACGACTGTCTCGCGCTTGCTCTCTTTCACCCGGAGCACAAAAACGGAAAGGCTCACTTTTTTTTTTTTTTTACACGGCACACGCGCGCACGTATATAAGTACTTTGAGCGACGAAGATGATAGGTATTCGCGGGTATTGGGTAAGTTTTGCTCGTGTGCAGATATGCATGTGTAAATGTAGATTTAAAAGGCCGTCCCCGTGCTCCGAAAACGAGCCCGAGCTTGTGGGGGAAACCAGCCAGCTGCTGGTGCTCGATCGCTGCACCAGAGTTACACTTATGATATACATACACTCACTGCAGATGATTCGAAGCTTACGTTTGGTGCACGATCGTTGGTCAGGAGGCGATGATGATGATTCTGATGGATGATCCGAGAAATTCGGCAGCAAGCAGATGAATAAACACAAGAGAGGAACAAAAAAAAACGTGCAAAGAACTCTACGGCGGGCAGCCTTAATGCGTCCCAGTCCTCGTTAAATAAACGCACTACTACCGACTTGAACTGGCTGGCCCTCGTTTGCTCGC
>JAPYYV010002128.1:0-41860 GCA_030522625.1 Copidosoma aretas | reverse complement strand
ACAGAAAACCAAAAAAAAAAAGACCCAACTACCCTCGATACCCGACTCACTCTCGATCCCTGCCGGCAGGCATCGCCGACGCCCGGCAGCGTCGCGAGGCGCAACGATCCTACGACGCGTCCTACTACAGACAGTACGACCAGCACCAGCGGCAGCGCAGCTTTTCCAACCACCAGCAGCAGCAGCAGGAACACACCGACACCGGCTTTACCGACTTTGACCAGCAGAATCAGCAGCGGTCGAACCTCGGCAGCCTCGCCCGCGACAGCAGCCACTGTCCTCAGCCGACCGGCCGGTCCGCCGTGGCGACTCAGTGCGATGCCTACATAGAATGCATCGACGGCGTGCCCGAGCCGAAGCTGTGTCCCGACGGTCTGTTGTTCAACCCCCAAGAGAGATTCGGCTATCCCTGCGGCTACCCCATCGACGTCGACTGCCAGGGCAGATCCACGCTCCGTAAGTTGAGGGAACACGGGTGATGACCAGAGCTAACGATCGCTCATAGCTAACGGTCTCGGGCTTTTGTACTTGCAGAACCGGCTCAGCCGGCTGGGGATTGTCCGCACCAGTTTGGATACTTCAAGATGGGCGACAGTCGGGAGTGCGGGAAGTTCATGAACTGCGTCGATGGCCGATCTTTCGTCTTCGACTGTCCCGAGGGTCTGGCCTACAGCTCCGAAACCTATCGGTGCGACTGGCCCGATCAGGTCGCCGACTGCGACGCCGAAGGTGGGATTTAGCTTCGCTCCTGATGTGCTTCATTTACGCGCACGAATGAAACAAACGTTTGTTTTTCCGCCCGCAGCTTTCCTTGGCTTCACCTGTCCGCCGTCGGATCAATCGTTCGGCTCTTCGATAAGGCTCTTCAAGAGTCCAAATGACTGTCAGCACTACTTCATCTGCGTGAATGATAAGCCGAGGATGCAGAACTGCGGCGAGGGACAAGCGTTCAATGAGTTCAAGAAGGCTTGCGACGCTGCTGAAAATGTTCCTGGATGGTGAGGCTTTTTGAAAGAGAGACCATTGAATCGTTTGCGAGGGTAAAAACTGGGTGTAACGAGGTATTTACTGCACGTTTTTCAGCGAGCCACCGCAAACGCGACAGGACAGTTTGCAGCCGGTTCAGTTGGACGAGCCTCAGCAGAGTCTCAGATCCTTCAATCAGCAGAGCAACTTCAATCAACCCCGACCTCAACAGAACGGCAATCAGTTTACGAGGCAACGATTCACCTCGACGTTTTGAACAGAGATGAAAGAGAAGATGGCTTAATTTTGATTATTGGCTCGCAACGTGATGCCTGCATAACAACTGAGCCGAATTCTAAAATTGTTGTTGTACAAAATATTCATAAATTATAAGAGACGCAATGTATACACAATGAATGTACTTACATAACTATTTTTTATACATTTCACTAGTAATTACATGTATAAATTTTGTGTTATATTACAAACTCATGGTACCCACAAGCGTGCTCCACGACTAATTACACAATTTTAACAAAGTAGACAACACAACGTTCGCGTTAAATTTTCCAAAAATATTGCTCGACATTACTCTTTGAGGAATTCATCGTAATCAGCCGAATCTGAGTCAATGACTATCTCCTCCAAGCTAGGACCCTTTGGTGAGTTTAAAGGCGTTTCTGCAGAGATATATGTAGTTATTTGTAATAAAGAGAATTTTTGTTTTAATTATCAAATTGTTATTTTACACTAACTTGGAACAGAACCAGTCTTTTTATATTCATTCATTTCTTTGTTGAAGGCCTCCCCAAAGGTTTGCTGCCTTTCCTTCAAAACTCTTTCCTGCTGTTTCTCATGTCTCAAAACTTTGACCGAGTGATCATTTGATAATTTTTCTTTTGAACATGCAATTATTTGGCGATTTAGGTTATTTTTATACTACTTGTAAGAGACAATATATAATATTTTCCGTTTACCTCTAACAAATTTTAATTCGGACAGTTTTTTTTCTTTGTACAAGGCTAATTGAAACCTGTGATCAAGTTGACTACTCTGTAAATCCAGAATTTCTTGCAAATCTTCAAGCTCAAAAAGAGCGTTGTGTACCTCTTCAAATTGTTCTTGCAAAGAACCTAGCATTGTTTCGATAACAGAAGAAAAGGTAAAGTATAGAAACATACAAAAATGAATCAGAAGGATACAAGTTTAAAAACTATACCTATTTGGTCCATAAGACCTTGTATTGTTTTATTGATTTGTGGTATCGATGCTAATGTGTTATTTAGAACATTAAAATTATTCCACTGAAACTCCAGCTTTTCATGAATAGATGCTATCAATACATCAGCTTCTTGAGCTTTTTGTGCATTGTCCTCTGCCAATTCATGCAGATTGTTCCATTCCATTTGAAAGTGATGCAGTAAATCAGCACCAGCATTGTAATTTACCTTATTTTGTATAGTAATCAGTTTTTTAGGCTTTGATGAACTTTCAGCTAGTGACAATCCACGTAAACTAAAAGAAATTAATTCTGTAATTCTTGCAATTTAAATCGATAAATCTTCAGTTTCAACTTAAATTATGGTATCCAACTTGTGTAAATAATAATAACAACTATGGACATTAATAAGACGAAATTGATAGGAAAAAATCAGTATAACAGTTGACAAGTGTATTATGTTAAGTCTTAGTTGTTTGCACGTTACCTTGCAGACAGGCCTTCTTGCATAGATTGGAACTTATCGCGTATTGTTCCAAACATTTTGATAATCGTCTTTTTAATTTACTAACAATGAGAATCACATATTTATTTTGTAAAATATATGTTTTTTTCGCATTTTTATAGCAAACAAATATTTTCTTTCCATTAAAAGCTGGAGTTGTATGTACATACACAACACATACACATATATGCATGTATGCATGTTTATTTTATAGGTTAGGTCTTGGTGGATTTCATGTGTGGTTAGGTTGGCATATAAGAGTGGCTGCCACTCAGTGGCACAAAATTCAAATTCTCGGGCGGTATACGAAAATACAAATTTTATTATAATAATCAGCCTGACAATGACGTTGAAAAATATCTAAATATAGACAAAGTGTCATTGGTCAAATATAGTTTGGAAAATTGTAATCAAGGAAATCGTGGGAGGATCGTAATAATTAACAAAAATAATTTTGGATAATCTGTTTTATTATCTCTTTTAATCGCTTGGCGTGTATTAGTAACAAGTTTCTAATTATAATTAAATATTTAAAAATCACAGTCTTAGTTGAAGAATTGACAGCAGAAAATACTATCTGTATTCTATTCTCGTCGCGATATTTTGAATTTCATTAAATTTCATATCTATATATTACACGTCTCTTCATCGGTCCCTTTTTCAACTTTTACATAGTTACTTTCTTCTCCCATTATACTCTATCGTTTACTTTTATTATTACAATTTGCGTGTATGCATGTGAGTGTATTGTTTTAATCTTTACTATGTACAATTATTATAGAGATACAGCGGTGTGTGTGCGTAATTCGTATCTTTGTATTACATTCGACAATATAAACTGGCTACAAGTTGCTTTTATTTATGAAAAAGAAAATGTATAGTTTGTCAACGTTAGTATGTACTTCATATGGCATAAATCGTGGTCAACAGCTGGTAAATCTACTACACATAATAAAATTTATTAAACAAATAAATCTTATTGATGAAATTACTTTTATTATTGCAACGAAACATTAGTGTCCAGCACATTAATTTCAAAAAGTAAAAAGTAAATGCCTAATCCACCAATAGCATATTACTGATGATACCATATTGGCCAATAAAACACTGAAACTACATGAAAATAATAAGAATTACATTTTTTACAATAATTGGACACTAACACGATCTCAGATTAATGGTTTTCGTTCCCAATTTACATTGTGCAGTATTATCTTCTCTAAAATGTCGCCCTCGCGCGTCTCGGTTTCACTTTGTACATTCATATTTTGTCCGAGAGTTTGTCTGACGCTTGTCTATTATCACGTTATATTTACACTTAAAATCTTATATGTACACAAATATAATGATAGTGCATACAATATTTTTCTTCTTTAAGGCTCATTTTAAGTTGACAATATCGAAAAAACGATCAAGACAGACGTACCTACAAGAACACTATTTACGACTTTTGTGTATATTCAATATTTTTCTTTCATTTTTTTCTTGTTAAAGTGAATCGCCCTTCAAAATAATCTAAATAATAATAGTTATTCTTAATCAGGCGAGAAAATATCGAAGAAAACGTCTATGATAATAAGAATCGAAGTAGAAAATTTTTGTATTTTATAAAAGACACGAAGCACTAAAAAATTTGCATAATCTTATGAATATATTAAGTTCCTAAGACATTATCAATAATATTACAAGACCAATGATTTGTTGCTAGTGTCAGTTTCAAAGAAATCTGATAAAATACGTATTTTTTAACAATTAATACACACACCTTGAGACCTCAAAAGTTCTTTATCGCAATATCTGATAATATTTTCGTTTTAAAGCCAGAACCTAAAAATTTTTGGTCCATCACACTACTTAATCAATTTAATTTCCAAAACATGAATTAAAAAATAATCGATTCAACTAGTTCTTTTTATACCATATATACATGTAGTACAAAAAATTTGCTATCTTAAATAGTAATTACACATATCTTTGCAGATAATGAGGGAATGCTCGTTTATATGCTTTGGTTTGGTATGACGTTTTCAACCCAACCAAATTTTTATAAGATCACAATTGCAGTGACAACATAAATTTTTAAAATAAATTCAACATCGATCAACATAAATCATATACTATGAGCGTAACAAATTTTGATATGAATTCAAAAAATGTTCTAATGAATTTTAATGGCTATAAAGTTTAACAATTTTTTTAACAAATTATATAGGCTCCTTTACTAATATCATTGAAATCCAATAAGAGTGCATTTAGAGTTTTAATTACCCTAGCAGCCAATAAAAATATAACTAAAAAATTATTTTTACGAATTTCAAAAATCACTTCAGTATAAAATGAAGTTTTTCAATTAACGTCAGAAATGTTTACAATCTGTAAACAGTAAAATTTTTTGGCAAAATAACAACGAAACAAGTAGGGAAATCATCAAAAATTAAACGGAAAAGATATTCCTATAGTCAATCCCATTCCGAAACTCGTACATTGAAAGTTTTAGCAAATACAGCAATACTGTATTTCTTCAAGGGCTAAAATACGATGCAATTTCTTGTTCTTCAAGGGCTAAAATACGATGCAATTTCTTGTTCGCTTGCGAAATGAATTTTTTTTTTCTAGGAATGTGAAATCGAAGTTATTATAAAAAAGATACGCAAACAGTTGATACATCTTTTTTTCCAATAAAACGATTAGAGAAACGATTCGAAAAACAGAAAATACTTAAGATACAAGATTTCCACTAAAAGCAATAAGATTATCACTGTTTGGGTAGGCATTATTAGGCTGGATTAAATACAATTAATAAATTTTTTAATAGATGATGAATTCAGAATCACGAGATCTAATGATAAAAGAATTCAGTAAATGACTACAAACACACTCTCAGTAACAGTTTATATCGTATCTACAGTAATTATTGAAATAGGAGCTGTAATAAACCGTAATGTAAAAACTCTGAGATGTATCGTTTATAACTAAATGTTTGAGAAAGAGAGCCTTGAGTCACAAATTCTCAAGATTTATTTAGATTAAAATGTTATCCGGTGCGATTCCACGTGCGATGCACACGAAAAAGTAATAACGAGATAACACTTTAGCTCCAAAGTTCTTTACTTATCCCTACTGAATAAATAACAACAACAGCAACAACAACAACAACAACAACAACAACAGTAACAACAACAACAAAGAATCTCGATAATACACGAATTATCAGCATCGCATCGTTCATAATGTATGAAAGAATAAAGAAACCGACATAAGCAGTCTTTTCCTTCACTTACCATCAACAATTCACCAAGCATACGCAAGCGAGCAGCCTATTAACCTGAGAGCAGCTCTTGGCGAATAGCACGTGCCGGTTCTTAATTAAGGCTCGGACAACTGCGTGGACGACGACGACGACGACGACGACGACGAATAGGAGGACGACGACGCCACCGAGTTGTGAACAGAGATCGGCGGTCAGCGATGCCATTGGCTGCCGTCAAACGGTGATGCATGAGATGAGCTGCTGACAGAGCTGGCTGTACTGCAATTGGTCCCCGCTGATGCGCCTCATCTTGATGCCCTTGGCCTCCTTCTCCTCGTTCTCGCAGACCCTCAGCTCGATCTGCACGCCACCGGGATACTCCAAACTCAACCCACCGCTGCCGTCCAGCTCCTGGTTCGACGAGAATATGAAGCCCGTGGGGGGCGCGTGGGCGTCGATGATCTGCTTGACGCGGCCAAGTATGTCCTCGGAGTTCAGCTGGCTGGACTCCTCCGACAGCGGGACCTCGACCTCCGTGGGCACGGGAGTGCTGCTGGCGCCGTCCGCGAGGGCCGTAAGCCCGTCTTGTCCTTTGAAAAAAAATAGAAAAAAAACGGATTTGCACAAAAATCATTTCGCCTCGCGCCGGGGAAAACTTGCGGGGAAGTATAAATATATATACTTACTCTCAAAGCTCAAGCCCGGCCGGCCGATGCCCCGGGTAATGCTCGGCCTCTGCGGATCGCACGACTGGGAGATAACGAAGGTCGGCAGGGGACTGTAGTCCGACATGCCCTCCAGCGAGTCCAGCGACGTCGACGGGGACGGGCTCTGGCCTACCAGGGTCACCTGGCCGCCTTGGGTGTCCGTCACGGAGATCAGCGGCGGCGGCGCCGGTACCTGGCCGAACACAAAGGGGATCTACTTTACGTCATAATTTGGCTTTTAACGAGCAGTTTGATGGCGTTTGACCTGCAAGGCAATAGTGTAATATTCACCCTTGGCACGTCGACGTGGTGCTCCTCCTGGATCATGTCGAGGGCCGGACTGTTACTGGGCGAGTAGCTGTTGACGGGTGTGGTGGCCGGCGAGCGATGATGCCGCATCGGGCTCAAGTCCAGAGGCGTGGCGGGCTGCTGCGTCGGCGTGCCGTGAATTATGCTGCCCTGGACCGGAGCCGTCGTTAATCCACTGAGACCTAAGAATCGAAACGTCCAAGATGAATCTCTTCGTATTGGGAGCGGGACAAAGTAAGCTGGATGCAAGAGCATGATGCATGTACCTTGAGTGATGACAGCGATGCCCCGCTCGTGAACGGGCGAGCTGGGTATGCTGGCGGGACTGTGGGAGGGCGAGGCGAGCCTCTGCTGGAGTTGCTGGTACTCTTGCTGCAGCGCCTGGATCCCGGGACCCTGAGGACCCGAGCCTTCCGAGGCTCGACGCACCGGCGAGTAGCGCTCGGTCGTCGACGCGTGGGCGCTCGGCTCCTTGTACGACTCGCGCGAGCCTGTTGGCCGACAAGCATATAATTATACAGTTCGCTCGTTCGCATCGATTGTTTCGATACCCCTATACTTATGTTATACTTATAATACGTGCGGAGGACATTTCATTTTTTGCATGAGAAGAAAAAGAAAAAAATGCCGTCGATGACTCATTTTCGCGCGACTGACCTTGGAGATTTGCCGATTTTTCAGACGCTCTTGCGCGGATTTATTCATAGGTTTCGAACGAGATGAATGATTTTTTTTCCATGTGAATTATGCAGCAAACCTTCGTAAAATCATAAATTGTATAAACACGGCAATTGGTTATTTAGTGAATCTTTCGTGTGATGTTACAAGGCTACTTTGCATCGTTTTATACATATTCAGAGGTTTTATGGATTTTATGACTTTTGGTCGATATTTTGTGCTCGTAGGTTTTATTATTGGCGATGGAAATTAACATAAATGATGAGTAAAATTTGTGGATTCGAAAAAAAAAAAAAAAAAAAAAATACAAAAAAAGAAAAAAGAAAAAAAAAAAAAAAAAAAAAAAAAAAAAAAAAAAAAAAAAAAAAAAAAAAAAAAGAGAAAAGTTGATGGTGATACTTCCTTTCTCTGAAAAAAATTAACTTTTTTTAAACATACAAACACGGTCAGATGAAAGTGATAAACAGCTTTTGATATTGATAACCACGTGAAGTTAGAAATTATCTCGTAATTAAATACATTCATGAAGAAGGTTATTACCCTCACGTCCTTGAACATTATTTGTCTAATGTATATTGTAACGTGAGAATTTCATTACTCTCGGAGCAGCTTTCATTTTTCTCGGTTTTTAAATGATTTCAGTATCACATATCAATTATCTTAACAATGTTGAATCGTGACTACTACGACAATAATAGTTCAGTTTATTCAACTCACACGAATTAACATTGTTAAAATGTTATTATACAGCACCATCATAGAGGTTAAAAATACGCATTACTCGCAAGAAAACATAAATATAAATATGATACATATCATGTATGAAACGGTGCGTTTCGTCATCAAACCAATTTGCAACTTACGAATTTCATCATAATACGTTACTGAAAATAATATAAGTATCTCAACTCTCTAACCGATGAAATAAGACATTTTCTTCCTTGATATGCGTGATAAATTTCAAGTAAGCTTCTCCAAAAAGGAAATAGGGACACGAGTGTCTAAATTAACGAACGACAAATCATTCAATACAGTTTATTGGCAGTCTGACGTACCATCTACAATGATTTTCAGGCTCAAAACGCGACAATATTATGATAGTAAAAATATGTGTATACATAGGTACAATACATAAAATTAATACGATGCAAGTAAACAACACTTATAGCAAGCACATCAAGCCAACAGTGATAATGTCGTAAGATTAAAGAAAAAAAAAAAAGAAAAAGTTCTATACAAAGATGAACTAATGACACAAAAATAATCAAACGGGTCGTTTAAAAACTAAATGAGCAAAAGAAAAACAGATAAAGTGCGATTTACCGGTACTGGAAGGATTGTAATAGGAGGTTTTCCTATGCATGGGCAGGGCCGGGCCCCCAGTGCCCTTCATGTGGCCCGGCAGCAGCCTCGACGGCAGGTAAGATCGGTTCATCCTCTTTTCCACCTCCACGACCACCTCGGGGATCAAAACTGTACTCATGCAGGCCGCGCGCCGTAGGACGGGTATATAGGTGGCCAAAGGTAGGTGATGGTATAGGGATGCAAAAAAAAAAAAAAAACATTGGGCGTTTTCAGAAACATCCACCCGCACCCACGCACGCACGCGATGCAGAGGAGCAAACGCGAGCGGGCGTGAATGCGTGTCGTTGAATTCGTCGAAACAGCCGGAGCAGGGGGAGTCAGGGCAGAGGGTGGACGCCGAGATTTATATATATGTATATATATATATATTGGTCCCGAGGTGGAGATGATTGTTTGGAAGGCGAAGCCGATGTGTGTACGTGTGTTGTTGGTTGATTTTTTTATTTTTTTTTTTCGGGTGTGCAGTGGACACAACAAAACCATGCAAAACCAAACAGAAAGGACAAAATAAAAAAAGGGTTCGAGACGAAATTAAGTATGTTTTTTTTTGTTCTTCGTTTTACATAAAGGGTGTTATTTTACACCTCAGCCCTTTTGCGACGTAAATCATTTTTTATTCACATTTGAGAGCGTTAAGCGGTGAGTTTTGTTAAATGTGCAATGATACAATTATTATGACGATGTTTTTGTGGGCCTTTAATAATTTTTATCGTGATTAAATATCATAAATAATATGTTTTTGGTCATTAACTTCGTTTATTGGAGTGTTTTGTTTTTTTTTTTTCGATAAAATTACGCGACTCAATTTCATTCAAACTCTGTATTTTCTATCAATTTTCGTTCAAAGCTTTGATTATCGTAGGGAAAACATTTTAATGGTTCATGAAACTGTGAGTAGCTTTTTTTCCACGACATGATTTACTGTTCATTTATACGATAAATTTGGCTCAAATGTTGCATAATTTCATTAAAAATGAAAATATAAAACAACCAAACGTCTCTGATTTTGATCAACTCAAGCTCGCAAATGGAGTGATTAAAAAAAATGATTTATCAAGGTGCTGAAATGTATTATCTCCCTCTCAAATCAGAGTACTTTAGTTGAAATATCAAAACAGTAAGATAGCTGAAGACATTATTACAGGAAATTTAGCGAAATTTCTACTAAAATAGTCTATGACATAAATAAAATATATAAGATGAATAGGTAAACTAAAATAATAAAATATGTATCGCAAAATAAAATTACAATTGTAACATTACATACGTATAGTGATCAAAACAAATAATTACAATAAACGATACATTCAGCATACTATTTTTTCTATAAGGCATTAAAAACGAAGATACATAGTAAATAATGTAGACAAAGTCATCATTTGCAGTGAGCGTAACAGTAGAAATGTCACCAAAGTAAAAGAAAAAAGCTTACCTGGACGTTGCATGACGGTAGTGAGACCTGTACGTCTTTGCCGCTTATCACTACTACTGCTTGAGGAACTGCACGCACTGTTATCACCACTGTTCGTGCTACCGGGTGAAAGAGCTGGACTGCCAGGCTATTTTTTGGAAAACAAGTTTTGATACGGATATTATTATAAATATTAACAGACATAATTTCCGAACTGAAAAAAAAAAAACAAAAAAACTCACAGGCTGTAAATGTTCTCTGCTGCCTGGTTGGCTCCAGCTTCCATCATCTCCGTTACAACTACCGTGCAATTGCTGATTAAAAACGTATAAATTTGCTCCACCATCTGAAGCTCTTCTGCCAAAACTGCTTGCTGTAACATAACGAGTTGTTGAATATTTTTGTTGAAAATATTGTTCAGACTGTCTGAAAATCGTCAAACTCACTAGCTCCCATGGCAGAAGGTGGCTTCAACAAATACTGATCTTTGATCTGGAAATTTTGTGGCGGTTGGTGCTGAACGAGAGGCAGGTTGAGCGCTAAATTCGTGTGCGGTAGCAGGGGTAACTCTGCATTCAGGGGTTGGAGTAAATGTGGCGGGTATCCTGGCGAATAGCCGTAGTAGCTTGTATATGGAGCGCCTTGAGGTTGATGTGCTGCGTCGCCTGGACCTACTGTATGACGGCGCGTCGCATGGTAAGGCTGATTGCTTGGTAGCTGAAGTCCACTTCGTTCCTCTGTCTCGCCACCTTCTGTTTCTCCAAACTGAAAGATAAAAAATTTATCAACCAAAGAATGTAACATGTTTGGCTAATAAAAGCTTTTTTTTACTATAACAAGAATTTGATCAACCGAGAGTAATTGTTTTTACTTAGTGCTTTGATCAGAAAAGTAGCAGACTCTTGACTGAATGGCTCTAAATGAGCTCCGTTATTAAAAAGAATTAATATTTAATCTAAAATATTGTTCGATAGAGATAAAAATTTGTTAACGATATTGAACGATTGATCACTTTTTAATAAAATTATCACACGCAAAGATTGCACAAATCTCCGAATCTTGTTTGTAATTACGATTGGAAGTCAATAAAATTCTTCTATTACGGGTATACTAACTGATAAAAACTAACGTTTGGGCCAAACTGATCGTGTTTAAATGAATCGATAATTTTTTAGTCATTCAAATTTTTTTCAATTAACTAGTCTAATGGAGTTGTTGACTGGTGTCAACATATTATAGTGAGTCGTATTTTTTTTTACCATTAAAAATATTTAAATACCTTAGATAACTTGAATAGAGAAAATTCTTGCCCTAAATTGATAGTAAGTTTCAGTGCGAATAATTTGTGACGTACGGAAAGTTATTAAGTTTAAATTTAATAGTGCAATGAAAGAAATGTCACGTCTAAAAAACGTGGAAAAATTCAAATTCATTTAATGTTTTTTTAATGAAAGGAATTTCCAAATTTTCGAAACAGGGATTTGGATAAAAATCAAGCGACATTACAAATGCGCTGCAAAATTCGAAGAAGCGTTTAATGTATCGCATTATTCTAGGAGAGAAAAATAAATTATACGACACTAAACACTTCCCCGACGCTACGACATTTGAAAATCCCCACATTACCTTTCGCTTGTACAACTATTCGTATAGTAATAATCGATGACGGTATTTGTAAAAGTAATTAAAACAACAAAATATCACCTTTTCCAACTGATGAGCGTCGTCGTCGGACACGTAGCCAGCAGAAAAACCTTGTATACTGGGCACACTCGTCACCGCGTTCTCCAGCTGATCGACAAGCAGGTTGTATATTGCCGAGATGTGGTTGAAGGCGTTGCCCTGGATCGACTGGAGCAACGTGTCCAGATCAAGACCAGGCAGTGTGAGCATGTTTTCGATGACCAGTTGATTTAACGGCGGCGTTGATGAAACTGTGTCGGGCATGTCGAGTACACTATCGGCTAATCGGCTGCAGTCCCTGCCCATCCACCTGTGTGCCAGGATCTGCGGGATGCTGTAGCGCCGCTCCGGGTCCGGCACCAGCATGTGCTTCAACAAGTGTTCGCAGTCTTGCGGAACAAACGGTATTATGCAAAAACTGACTTATTTTTGTACGATTAATCTCAAGATGAGGTGGCTTGAGTGAGATCTTAATATACCTTGAGACATGAAGAAGGGTACTCTGAATTTTCCCGAAAACACTGCAGACGTCAATAAATGCATCGTAGGCCCATTAAATGGCAAGGCTCCGCAAACCAGTACGTACAGGACTACTCCTAAACTCTAGAGACCATATTAACAAAACAAACGTTAATTAAAAATCGAGACCTTCATTGCTTCTATGGACATTAAAAATCCACCTACCCAGATATCTACTTTTGGACCATCATATTGTCTACCCTGGAATATTTCTGGTGCAGCATAAGGTGGTGAGCCACACCAAGTAGTCAAAGGTACCCCCGGTGTGTACTCATTACTGAAGCCAAAGTCAACTAGTTTTACGTTATTGTCTGCATCCAGTAACACGTTCTCAGACTGTAATTTAATTATTATACATTAAATAAATAATCCTAACTGAGGGAACGGTAACAGAGTAACTGCATCAAAACTATGTAGCACCTTAAGATCTCGATGAACAATTCCTAGTTTATGCAAGTAGGCAACTGCTTGAATGATTTGATGGAAAATTCTTCTTGCCTCTGGTTCCGACATTTTCCCATTTTTTACCAAGTAATCGAATATTTCCCCACCAGATGCTAATTCTGTCACTAGATATATCATTTTTTCTGTCTCCATTACTTGGTACAGTCTAATTATATGCGGATGCCTCAGTCTCTTCATTATGCTCACTTCTCTAAATATTTTAGCTAAATTGTCTTCATCTAATTTCGTTTTGTCGATAATTTTAATGGCCACCTGCAAAATTAATTTTTTTATTACATTAAGGTTGTATTAACGTAAAAATTTATGATTTATAAAAAAAAAAGAGAAAAATTAAACATTAAATAAACATAAAACAAGAAAAACGTGTGCTTTGTCATTCTTATTGATATATAAAATAAATTGTATAGATATATTTTGAATTATCTTAATAAGAATCGAATTCTAAGCTCAATTTTTATCAGATGGCATTATTTACAAATTATAAACGTATAATATATCATATTGTACTACGTTTTTATCGTTATTTCTAAATAAATATTGAAACCATAAAACCAAATTAATTTTAAAGCTGATTTAACGGAACCTATTATTTTAAATTACTATTTATGACCTCAGCTGAAACGCTTAAAAAAACATTAGAAAACAAGTACATCGTCGCGCATTCAGTGTAAAATTACAACATATCAAACAAAATAACGGTTTTAGAAAAACGGGACTTCTAAATGATCCATGGTGATTAAGCGACAATAAATTACGGTGTGTAAAAATGAATTCATACATTTACTTGTGAAACATAATTATGCTTGATAACTATAAATAGTGATGCAAAGCATAAAATAATAAGTCTAAATTATGAAATTAATGCTGAAAATTAAAAATAAATGTAATATATATCCATAATAATAATGATAATTTATACGTATGCTAGTACGCAGGCAATATAGCAATGCAGCAGCGCAACTAAAAAAAAAACCGTTTATGACGCATTTTTTCGGTGTGTTCTTATCTTTATTTTACAACTTGATATTTTTCCCAGAAATCCGGAGAAAATTCCATTTGATAGATATGGATGATGAAACACATCTATTGGTTACGAGTGCTACTTTTAACATGAACGGAAGATAAAAATCTCTTGAAATGAAATACCATCACTCAGGCGCTTTTAAGGGACACTTTAATTTAAGGAATTTTTAAGAAAAGTAATTTAACGAAGACCATCTCTACGTAATGTTTGCATATAAGAGATATGTAATATTACGTATTTACGTGCATAAAATTGTGTATTAATTATTAAAAAAGACTTTTATCAGATTATTGTAGGTAAAAGATAGGGCTGCCGCAAGACTCAAGAAATTCTTGATATTGTCTTGTCTTATCTTGATAGTAAAAAACATAAAAAAATTCAAATTACGAAAAAATTGTTGTTAGATGTTAAAATATTCATAAGAAACGATGTTTAACTACATAAATCGCATTTAGAATGGTTAAAAAAACAAACTTGTATTCAAAAATTTGAAACACCTAATTTATTTATCGATTTATTTACTTTATTACTTCTATTAATCTTATTGGAGGATCCTTTTTTTCACCCAACATTATTTAAATTAAAAAAAATATTAATCTTTGAATAGTTCGAGACAAGATCAAGATTTCTTGAACAAGATCATAAATAAGACAAGACAATATCAAGATCACATATACAAGAAAAATACAAGAACAAGACAAGACTCGATTGGTCAGTATTTTTCGATAGCAATAACGATATGTACAAAGATGACGTCCAAAGAGACGTTGTACGCACAAGTTTCCATTGAAGCGTCAGATGAACGAGAAAAAAGTGTTCAAGGAAGGAGAGAATAAGAGACACGAGGGGGGAAAGAGACAAAGACGAAGCCATACGATGAAAGAGAGGCACGAGTATTGTAATATGTGTATAAAGTAGCCCTTTAAACGTCATCCATAAGTATTATATACCTACAGACAAACATGAACCCAGATCCCTCAGCACACATGTACCTAAAATACGTTTCTCTTTTTCTCTTAGCGCATGACGTCAAACTTGTGGATAACATATGGGGACTGCAGAAGTAAAACGGAATCATGCGTCAAATCGAATCTGCATGTGTATACACATCTAATATACGCGTATCTTTACCGATTTTTTTCTGTCTCCTCTATTTTTATTAAAATGAGATAGCTCAAGCAGGCCGCTTTCTTCCTTTTGTAATAAAAATTTTAGTCGAAAATTGCTTAATACGAGAAGAAGAAGATGCCTTTTTAAAATGATATGTGTCGGTTTAAAGAGTGTAGAAATGTATAGTTAAAAAATACACAGAAATTTTAGCACATACGTGTGCGCGTCTCGTGATCTACACAGAACTTATAGCATCATGTATGTACATTAGTTATTATCGTGTATAATGCTTGCTTTGGAGACTCTTTGAAAAAAAAGTGTGATAGAAATTTCGAGTTGGTCGTTTCTTTTACCAAGATATTAATTGATACAAATCGTAATATTTGTACAATTTTACACTTTACTCGGACCTGCAGAATCACATTGCTGCCCACCGCGTAGCGAAAATTTTGCAGTCATTTTTGGATGAGTGTGGTGCGCCTTTTATAATACCTAATAGTTCAATCAAAAGTAGCCTTTTAGCTCCCGCTCTACTCAAATGTGTATAATACACTATATATTTCCGTTCATCTGTCTAAAATCTCTATACTTCCCTTGAACCGCAGTTGCTGTATTTTTCTATTTTTCTACTCTTACAGTACTCTTATCTTTTTAAAGAGGATAGAGAAAAAAGAGGCATAACGCGGTAGTGAATCATAAACGCATAAAAAAAGGTTACACTCGATAATAATAAAGTTAGTATGCACACGCACATACGACTGCTTCGATTTCTTTATTACTCTGTCAATCGCCGTTTCTGCGAGCTAAAGAAATTTTAACGCAGTTTCTGACACTGATGAAATTCACTAAAAATTGCGAGTTCACGCTTCTATACAGATTTGCAGCAAAATTTAGACAGATGAGCGCATCAATCTTTTACGCAAGCCTTACGCAAGTTTTGTGCAAGGCTGCTTGGGAAGTTGAGGTAAACTTATTTGAACTATAAGACTATAAACTATGTGCTAATGTTAGAATTTTTATAAAACAATTCACCACACAACAGAACGAGGGAAAAAATTGGGAAGAATTTTAAAATTTAATCGAGAAAACTAGATAAGGAACAAGAATTATTATTATTTAGCTTTAAATTAGTTTCTGTTAATGTATTGTAAAGTTAACTTGAGGTCCAAGTATAAATTATATAGAAGTTAAAAAGTAATGAAAATAATGTATTCGATAACACCGCATATCTGCTGCAAGTCTGCAGATTCAACTTTGCATGCCGCAAATTTCCAAGATGCCTTGCAGAAGATTTGCTTACTAAGTATGTTTGTTACGAATTGGCTGTCCTACCAGGTTTCAATATTGGCAAATGAGATCGTTTTAATGGTATTTTAAAAATTTTCTTTTTTCAATGGAGAAATTCTTTCTTTCGATAAATATATCTGTAGTATCTGATGGGCAAAAAATTGCAAATGTCTCACAAAATTTTGTTTTCCATTCATGATTTTAAAACGAAGCATCAACTAAAAAATTATTGTATTATAAAATTGGAAACTAATCATGTGAAAACTAAGTATATCTGCTTGAGCGAAATTGGCACTATTGTAATCAGTATTAAACATTTACAATCGCGTTTAGAATCATGTATTGTTACAGACTGAGTTTGTAATTAACGGATTTTGAGTAGTGATGATATACACGTGATTTTATCTGTACAGTTGAAAACTGTAATTGAAAACGCTCACAAAATAATAAATAAAGCCTCAAATTCGATAAAAAAAAAATTATTAGTCGTATATACTATCCTGTGTTTTGGCATTATGTGATTTCGCAACTGCACTTTTTCGTGAAGATGCCACAAACATATTCGTTAACATTCTAGTTCATCCGTTGAAGGGAAGTTTTTTCCAAATTGTTGTTCAAAACATACCAGATGAAGCAATTAGATTACGAAAAAACTTTAATTAACTCACACTATATTTATTAATCATGTCTTTTTTGCATACACGTATAGTTTTTTCTGTACGACAGTATAAAGGGAGCTCTTTTGTGCAAAGTAATAAAAAATACTATATAAATAAATAAATAAATAAAGAACTGACATATACCTAAGAAAGTGTAAACACGAGCAAGTTTAAATGATAAAAGCGCTTAATTAGTTATACACACTCGCAAGCTATAATAATGCACACACTTATGATATGAGATGTATTTTTTTCCTTGACAAACCTCTGTGACAATGGCTATAAATAAAAAAAAAAGAATCAACAATCTATAACAGACTTCTTTTTCACATTCATGTCAGGGTTTGTATGAAAACAGTTGATGTTTTTGTTCTCTCTTTAACAGCTGTGCATGATATGTACGATATCCCCATAAAAATTACGCACCAGTTAAATTTTTTTCATTTGCTCTTACTCATGAACGTCCTTACATACACATATAATATAATATATAGGGTATATATTAATACGTGCATACTGCACACATAAGGTACTGCAGATGGGTCGTATACTACAATGTATACTTTTTTTTTTTTTTTTTTTTTTGTATCATAGTGTACTGACCTAATAGGTATGTACACTTTAACAATGTATACTTATTATTGTTATATACCTTATACGTCAGAGAAGTAGGAGCAGCTAGGTCGTAAGGCATCTCAGAACACGATCATCACACTCTTGATATTACGAGCATGTATAATAATGCTTATACTGATTAAAATATAGGGGAGAGAGAGAGAGAGAGTGGACTAAAGGGCGGAGGGGGCATCGGCAACGAAGATACATGCACACACAAGACAATAATATCGTCACCTTTGAATTCGTAACGACGTGGGTGGCCATTTTGACGACGGCGAAGTTGCCCTTGCCGATCGTCATCTCGAGGTCATAATAGCCGACCCGAATGAGCTTGCTGACCGGGAACTGCGACGGCGACAACGAGGGCGACGTTGACTTGGACGTGTGCTTGTGCTGCTGATGGCCATTATTTTTGTTGTGCGGCGACGACGAGGTGCTGAAGGACGCCGTTGATTTAGTCGATGCCATGGTGCGTGTTTGTCTGTCCATGCAGAGTTTGTATTTGTAATAATAATAATAATAATAATAATAATAATCGTGATATACTGCACACACTTGGCCACAAACAACTTAACCCCTTCGTTCGTTTTCACTTTCGCCGTTGCGTATTGTACTTATATATTCGCTGTACTGCATCAGCTATAAAATATTATAATTGACAGCCGCTGCAGACATAACAGCGCACATATCACACTCAACAACAACAGTCAACAGCAGACGGCTCACGGCGGCCCGCGGACTCCGAAAGTCCGAACACTCCGAACTCCAAAACGCGCACATATATATAATACATCACACACGAACCAACACCATATTATCATCACCCATCATCACTGTGCCACTGCCAACTATATAATTACGATCCTCATTGATACTGTATGATGATGATGATGCTGCTGCTGCTGCTGCTTCATGCGCACTTTACTTGTTGTTGTATTGTTTGTCTCGTTGTTTTATTATACACTGGTATTGCCGAGCTATATCCCTTCGCATTGAAACGGCGAAAATTAGAGAACAAAATAAGGAGGAGAAGAAGAAGAGGAGACGAGAGCAGAATAGCAGATACGATATGATTAAAAAAACATGCACAACAGCAGGCGCTGTACAATACACACACACGCGCGCAACACTGGAGCACCGCAGAGATGAGATGAGATGAGGAGAGCGCGCACTTGCAGCTTGCGAGAGAGCTATATAATAAGCTACAAGGCTGGTTTGCTTGCTGCACGCCGACGACGACGATGGCGAAGCACTAAATTACTAAAACCAGTATTATACAGTAGAGAGAGAGAGAGAGAGAGGGGGGGGAGAGGAGGAGAGTCGCTGCTCCTCGCTCACGCGCTAGAGCGGGTTATCGAACTTGCTCTTTCTTCGTCTTTCTTTTCTTCCCTCCTGAACTGCTCCCGTATATTCTCTTGATGTGCAGATGGGCGAGTGTCAGTGCGTCTTCAGAGTGTGTGAAACTTGTGAGAGTATAATATAATATATATAGTGACACTCGTGACTATCGCAATGAGAGGGAGAGCAAATTCTCCCGAGATGAAGGGAGACCGTCAACTGTATTGTTATCTCTCTCCCGGAGTCCCATCAAAAGCTGAAATCATCCCGAATGCCACAAGGTTGCAACACACGAGACGATGTCGCGCACCAGGAGTCACTGCCGACGAAGACGAGGATCCGAGAGTCTGATGGGCACTTGGCGCGAAGAGAAACGAACAAACAGAAACAACCCGCGTCTGTCCGTCCGTTGTTAGTCAGACGTCTACTGATTCTACTTACGCAGTGTGTGGATTGTGGAACGGAGTCAAAGCTGCATCATCTGCACTATATATAAATACAATCACTATATCCCTATATCTGCAGATAATATATAGGTAAGCGATAGAGTATATATATTGTATAGTGTAAATTATATAGAAGCGAAAAGAAAAAGCGTTCTCCATGTATCGCTAGCGCTCGCTATGCACAACTAATATACCTACAAAAGTATATATTCACAATCACTCATGCCACAGCTGCGCCTATATATACATATATTATGCACTGCAGTCCATTGAAATACATATCCGCTTATCTACTCATCATCAAAAGCATATTTTATACAAACTCCGACAAACTGCTGCACCCCGAATACCCCGATTCGGGCGCCGCCACCACGCAATCTGCAGTCGTCTGCATGCATGTATACAGACGAGGCGCCGTGACGTCCACGACTACCGCGCGGTGAGGGGATATAGTTATGAATATACCGACACGGTGGCGCAATGGTAGAATCGCAGTTTCGTCGATCACCGAAGTCAAGCAGCATTTGACGCGGCTAGTACTTGGATGGGTGGCCGTTCGAGTCTCGCCGTTTCGCCTTTACTGTTGGCTTCGAGGCTCGATTAGGAGGTGTGCAGGAGTTCAGTCCTGGTGCCTATGCCCAAACGTGGACATAGACTCCCGGTCGGAACTCAGGCAATACACCGGGCCGTTCCGGGCTGGGTGTTTTTCCCAAGTGGTTTCCCCACCCCACAGGACTCGTCCTGGGCAAATGCGGAACGGTTGTTAGTCACCCCCTACCCCCTCTCATCCCTCTTTCTTCCCTCTCCCAAGTGCTAAGTGCCCTGAGTAGTGCCCCTCTCATAAGGAGCCGGACGTATAGCACTATAATATAAAAAAAAAAAAAGTTATGAATATTATGATATATTTGTTATCAAGAAGTTGCGCGCAAGCGCTGCAGGAGCAATATTGTGACGCCAAGTATATGTATAAAATTTGTGTTAAGCATCAGAAAGCAGTAGAATGAGACAGTTCTAATTATTTTCAATTGATAATATGAAACAAAGATAATTAGTGAATACTCGGATTTTCAACCCAGCAAGAAACACATTGTTACTATAGTAGATGCATTTCCATGCTCTCTTGGGACAATTAGAGTGCGATTATGATGATGATGATGATGATGATGATTATAATGATTAGGTCAGACGGTAAAATGATGATTTCGAAACCGAAGAGATATCCGTTTAAAACCACGATGTGTAAGATAAACGAGAGTTTAGTAATGTTCTCTGAAATTACTTGAATACGAGCATGTTTATCATCTTACTTGCATACAAAAGTTTTAAAGATATGCAGTAATACGTTTTTGAGAAAATACGTGAAAACGTTCAACATAATATCCGCTGCTTTTGGTGATCAAAAAGTGCTACAGGATTTCTTAGGCTTTAGTTTGTGTGTGCCAATCTGAATTCAATAATACCTCACAGGGGAGTTTGATCTGAGCTTTTGTGTATTTTAGTGTGTAGCGATGGTAATCTACTTTTTATTTCTAATGATAATAGTACTTAGGACAAACTTGAATAAACTATTATGAAATAGCACGTCCTCTTGAATTAAGTAATGCGTGAGTCGATAGTCCTGAATTGATTTTTATAACAAAAAAAAAACTGCTCAATACTTTTATAAAACGTTTTCATAACTTTTCTCAAAAACGCGGTTTTATGTTGCATTAAAAATTTTAACGTTTTTAAAAAATGTGTGTTATTGGAGTAATTTTAATAAGGTTCTTTCTTTTTACGAAGATGATGCCGTGCATTTAAAATTAATAAACTATATATACATGAATGAGCGAGCGATTATTTACTGCTTGCTGATAAGAAAGAGCCGTTAATGGCACATGAATGGCACAAAAAATGTTTTTCTTTATTTTATCATTGAGCACGGGAAAATTGCGCCTAAACTTTTGTTGACAGCACGCCACTCGTATTAGGCCTCTCTAAAGGATACATAACGATACGCATTATTCACATGATTCTATAAGACTCTTTTTGTATTAAAAAAGTTGACTAGGTTTGCGGCGATTTCATTATTTCTGCGATGAAAGTTGATTCGGTGTTGAATCATTGATGTGATTATTATATTGTATTTACTCTTAGTAGTTAAAAATTTAACACACATTGTCGAAAAAACGACTCTATCATCAACATGTTACTGTAATTTCGCGAAATTTAAAAGGCATATCGTAGATGTTATCTCAGTGACCAATAAGTACCTTCAAGTAAAAATCTATTATTTGTATTTACATCCATATATACATATATCTACGTATAGATATATTTTTTTTTTATCGATTTGAAGAATAATTTTTTGTTCAATTAAATTAGCGATGAAATGCAGAAGCTGAGGAAATGGCTCATTACCTACATTTCCATATTTTAACGTTGTAAAACAAAGTCTTCGGTTAAAGTCCAAAAATAATTTTAGCATCAAAATCTCAACGATTTTGGACGATAAGAAAAAGGAAGCGAATTATAAAAACGCTTCGTTATGAAATTGTGATTCGAGAAATAAAATATGATAATAGTACCCTCGGGGCATCCATAAGGTAAAACAAAAATCTGGCACTCACGCGTTTTAAAATTCAAGTGGAAATTGAAATTTCAAAGGTGCTTTTTTATGCCGGCGTATGTTTATTTGTTTATTAAAATTTCTTTGAGGTGGCAAAAGCGTCGACTTGAAAAAACAAGTACATGTTCCCCTAAAGACGTCGCCTCCTTCCACGTTTCGCTCTCAGACTCCGAAATTACATCTGCAGCAATATTGCATCAGCTGGGGCCGAGCACCATATTATATATGCCAAGTGTCCACGTGTGCAGCTGCATTTATTATATATAAGCGTTGGCCCACGTGCGTGCAGCCGTGTTCAGTCTAAGGCTTCGTGAAAATCGTGAACGATCTTACGGCCAAAAAAAATTCTGACAACAATATGTGCGGACTGTGGGCGCTTTTTGGCTTTGAAAACAATTCCTTGACCTGTGTGTGTGATAATTTTACAAAGATTTCGCACAGGGGACCTGATGCTTTTAAGATTGAACATGACAGCCGCATTAAGGTATGTAAATATTTTATGTAGGCGGGAATTTTTTTTTTTTAATTCACCATTAATTGTTTTTTGTAGAATGCCTACCTGGGATTCCATCGGCTTTCTATTGTTGACAGTCTCTGTGGCATGCAGCCCATAAGGTTGTACCAGTATCCTCTTCTGTTTTTGCTTTGCAATGGAGAAATTTACAATTGTAAAAGAGTAAGTGGCCAACAGCTGTTACAATATTATTGTACAAATGACTGATGTCCATTAATCATATCAATACTTTGATGTTGCCTTCAGTTAGGAACGGAATATGGGTTCAAGTTTTCAACAAAATGTGATATAGAAGTACTATTGCACATTTATGCGACCAAAGGTCCAGATGCTGTTTGTAGATCTTTAGATGGAGTTTTTGCATTTTGTTTGTTGGATGTTGAGAAGAAGAAAATTTTGATTGGCAGGGATCCATATGGAGTGAGACCTCTTTTCAGATTGGCCACTGCTGATGGGCAACTGGCTGTGTCATCAGAGAGCAAAGTTATTAATGATTTTTTTCTTAAACTACCGACAATATATAATTATTTTTATTTCAATTAATGACACATTTTAGGCCTTAGTGGGTATTGCTAAACTATTAGGAAAAGAACATTTTGTGGAACCGCTCCAGCCAGGCACATATGAAGAATATGATATTAATTTAGAAAATGGTCTGGTGAAATTATTCAAGAAAGAAAGATATTATGAGCCAGGCCAAAGGCCCACTTTTACTCCTTTTGTGCCTTGGGATGGTAATTCCATAAATGATTATGGATTTTAATACTGTGGTAATTTTCTGTGTTTGAATTTTTGTAGAAATTAGCACCACAGATGTTCACGAAAATATCAGAAAACTATTTTCTGCTGCTGTGGAAAAACGTTTGATGGCCGAAAGGAAAATAGGCTGCTTACTATCAGGTGGACTAGATTCTAGTTTGGTCGCTGCCTTACTTGTTAAGTTTTCCAAAGAATACAACTTTCCATATAAAATCCAAAGCTTCTCAATTGGAATGGAAAATAGTCCAGATATCTTGGCAGCCAGACAGGTTTTGAAATTTTTATAAAATTTACTATTCAATGACAAAGTTGAGTATACAGACTGGTAACATAAAGTAATAAAATATTTAGGTTGCTACACATATTGGTACAGAACATCATGAAGTAATCATAACACAGCAAGATATTTTGGAAGTTCTTGATAAAGTTATCTATCACCTTGAGACTTTTGATATAACCACAATCAGAGCTTCTATTGGGTACAGTATAATTTTTCGTTGATTTTTAATTTGTTAAAGTAATTTGTTAACAAACATGTTTTTTTAGGATGTACTTGATCGCAAAGTATATTAAAAAAAACACTGAGTCCACAGTGATTTTCAGTGGAGAAGGAGCTGATGAACTTGCACAAGGTTACATTTACTTTAGAGATGCACCAAGTCCCTATGACGCTCATATCGAATCTATAAGACTGTTAAAAGATATTTATCTCTATGACGGTTTACGTGCTGATAGAACCACTAGTGCCTTTAGCTTAGAACTGAGGGTTCCATTTTTAGATCTGCAATTTACCAATTATTATCTGTCTCTTTCTTCAGCCAAACGGCAACCACAAAGTAATTAATTATATTGTCAAAGTAAAATAAATGTGCTAAATTTAATTCTATGGCTCATTGCTTTTAGACGGCGTAGAAAAGCATTTACTTAGATCTGCATTTGATAATTCTGACTTATTACCTTCAAATATTTTATGGAGAGGTAAAGAAGCATTCAGTGACGGCGTTACATCCGTCAAAAAATCTCTGTTTGAAATAATTGATGAAATTGTAAAGGATAAAGTTCAAGATGAGGAACTTGTAAAAGCATATAAAACTTATCCTCACTGTACACCAAAGACTAAAGAGGCCTACTATTATAGGTAATTATTTTAGTATGATACATATTTTGAAATTTTACTATTTTAAAATTAATTTATTCATGCAGTTAGGGGGATCAAACGTGCATGATTTTTTGTGGGATCTTTATGAAATTTTACTCACACTTATAGCTGAAGTTTCAAGCTTTCGAATGACGTAAAAAAAATACAGCTTAATGTACCTATTTTAAAAGATATTTACGATTAAAAATTGGTATTTTTGTGTTGGTTAACATGGTTTCTGGTTAGTGATGATAATCACTCTTTAATAATATCGAAAATTTTGTATAGAACTCTCAAAAATCGAGTATATTATACAATAAAATCCATAGGTAACAATAAAAAAAAGAAAATACCTTGAATGCATGTTATTAGCGGAGATAATTTAGTTTAAATAAAAAAAATGACTGTCATTCATCATATTTGCGTGAAATGGGTTCTTAAAATGACTTATTTGTTTTCAATAAAACCTAAAAAATCTTTCCTAATGCATTTATTGATAGAACAGTAACAACACTGATTGATCAAAATGCCAATTACGATTCATATTGCTATAAAATAAAATTTCGCCTCGTAGGAAACCTTGACTATAGATTATACGGCTCGTAGCGTTCGATCCCCCCAAAATTTTTTTTATAATTTATTCTTACTTTTTTTTTTTATGTGGACATGATAATAATAAATTAGTTGCAATTGTTGTAAGGCTAGAATATGATTCTACTTCATTTTGCTTGTATTGAAAAGCAATTAGTTTTTTTTTGCCCGTATATCATCGATCGGAGCGCTCCGAATGTATGGGCGAACACGTATTTTTTATCCGATCGCTCCGATCTCAGAACCGAAGTCTCGAGTCCGATCACTTATCGACTAATCGGAGCAGGTCCAAGTAAGCGCGCGAATCATTTGAATCGTGACGTAGAATAGTATAACCTTTTATACCTACACCTTAATATCGCTATATATTATACAGTTACTATTATCTCTACATATTATTGCTACATTCTACCATTCAATAAATTAAATCAAAAGCGATCGAAACTGTTTGGTGCGATTCGGATGAAAAACCACGTGTTCGTCTATACTTACGTTAGGAGTTCTCCGATAAACATGGGCCAACAAATCCATGGAAACATTTTTAAGAATGACTTTTTTGACAAACTTAAATCAATAGTCATTTTTTAACTGCTTTTTCTCGATAAAAGTTTGTATTGCAAAGTTTAAAAAACTGGGGTAATGAAAACTCCTCTTTTCAATAATATTAAATAATAAAAAAAATTTTCAGAAAAATTTTCGAATCACAGTATGGAGGGTGTGCAGAACACTTGATCCCATATTTTTGGATGCCGAAGTGGGTGAAAGACATATCGGATCCTTCAGCTAGGTTCATTTCTCATTACAAAAACGTTGGTTCGAAAATAAGTGAATAAAGTTGATGTACTGAAGCTTTATTGCGAGATTCGTTTTTAAATAAATACTGAATGAATATTACAAAACTTGTACTTATTCTCAATTGCATTTTTATTTTATTCTATGAAAATCCATCGGTATGTACTTCCTATGAAAAATGTTCGTATTTAGTGATAAAGATATATGTATCTGTTCCAACTGTTCTTACATCAGGTATAACTAAAACAATATACTTAACATACAACAAAATAAAAACTATGTACCCCTGGTGGGACTCGAACCCACAATCCCCGGTTTAGGAGACCGATGCCTTATCCATTAGGCCACAGGGGCTGCGTGCCCATAATACTTTTCTCACGCGGTTCATGGTGACATACAACCTTAGCATCTCGGTAAGCACCTTACTGCTTCTTCATAATAGGAAAATGAACATGTATAACAGACGAAATAAGTATTTTTTGTCAAAATGACATGCTATAAATTTGTTTTTTCGATCATTTGCAAAAGGACATCCCTCCGAAAATAATTTGTGTCTGCGCGGGTATATACTTAGTAAGCATGTTGCATTTCCGAGATATTTTTAAAATCAAGTATACAAGATATAAAATTTCTCAGTGAACTTTATTTCTTGAATGATTTTTCAGTAATAATTCAAAAGCGTACAAAAGTTTTTGATGCATTATATTTATTCTTTATAAGAGATGTTGCATACATATTTCAAAAATGTATCAAATTTATTGTACATCTTTGTTTCCTCGATGTGTTTATCATCTTGTTTAATATTTCTGTTACATCTTTGTAATACTAACGAAATATATATCTTGAGAGATTTGAAAACATATCTTAGAAATACTGATTTTTTAAAAGCCTGTTCAGGGCTCGGTTCAGGGCTATGATGTAAAATTTTAAATAATCGTAATATGGAATCTGCAATATCCCTGTAATTATAATTGTACTTTTTCTGAAATTGGATTGATAAATATGGGCATCTTCAATAGGGACGACTCCAACTACGTAATAATAATGTACGTAAAAAAATAACTATTGAAAAAAATGCTTATTGAAATAATTTTTAATCAATTCAACGTCGATACATGATTTCTTTACAAGTTTCCAACATTATAAATAGAGCCTCATTCTATGATCAATATTTTACATCTTTAATATTATCTGATGCTGAAGATTCCAATTCTGGTTCTGGTAGATGACATATGCACAATCGTCGATTTTTCGGATCACAATAGCCGCCGCCCCGATTTGCACATATTTCGTCATTACACTTTGATTCAATGCACCCTAAAAAAATTTACACATCACTAAGATGATCATTTAGTTCATTTGATTATTCTAATATGTATCAGAATAAGGGCAGTGGCTCTAGCGGCTTCAAAATAGTATATAGCATTTCTAAAGGTTTACAAATTATTTTGTATACATAAATACGTACCAAATTTCAGTGTACATTTCCATATGCAGTGTTTTAGAGTATCTTATTTAACTATTGTTTTTGAGTATTTAAATGTGTATCTTGCCCACCCCTGCCAGCAACACAATATTAGTTAGAAGTTGAATGACGCATATCAAAATGCATGTTTTCAAAATTTAATAGATGTGATAGAGTAAGATACGCATTTAAATATATTAGGTTCGACAGGAAAAAAAACTAAAAATTTATTGAGCATATATTTTTTATTTTTTTTTTTACATTAAAAAAAAACGACAAAAAAAGAGCTGGACTAATTTCGGCAGTGGGGACCAGTGATGTCACTACGTAAAAAACAAAATGTATAAACTTCCCTATGACGTCACTTCGGTACTCCGCACTCTATCTCAATAATTTTTTGTTAGTATAAAACAAAATTATGTATCAAATATTTGTTAACAATCCACCTGATAAACCTTATGGAATACAAAATTTGTTTTTATTCTTCTTTACAATTGTTTCACTAGTGATGGCTATCCATAAAAGTACTAAAAATGGTAGTTTATTGCCTCGCCCTTCCCCACCGCTCCATTAATTACATTTTCATGTTTTATCAAAACGAATACCAAGGTTTATTCGATCATAAATCATTTCACAAGCAATTAAATTTAAATATACTTACAGCGATTAATCGGTCTTATTAACAGCTGTTTTTGAGACGAAACTTGACTTGAAACAAAGCAGGTTCCAAAAATCAAAAGCAAGCAAAGAGTCCCTGCGATTTTCATGATGAATATCAAAAAAAGACAAGAAAAATTATTCAAAGATAGAAGTATTTCGATGAAAGACTTAGCTTAGCTATCAGTGTGATTGAAGCTCGACAGATTCGAGTATTAACGTCGTTATACTGGTATATACTGTGGAGGATGTAATTGCTGCATAGATGATTGTGTATGAGGAAAACATTGACTTATTTACATAATTGGATACTTGCAAAATATTGATAATTCATGAAAACGCTTGCTTTCATTTGAATTTACCGAGAAAATAGTAAATTTTTTTAGATTTTGTTAATTTTTTTTTTTTTTTTTTATTTGATTGGCAACAAATGAGTGCAGTCACAAAATTATGTTTCCAGAATTTCATGGATTATTTAGATCCATTTTATCGCACAAACACTCTCTTAAATTTTTAGGGTTGCAATGACCACTGGTTACGCCTCGTCTTATGCATATACGGTCGCATCTTTCTTTGGTACATCCTAAAATTTTTTTAATGTTTGTTTCAATCAATTAACTATTTAAAATTTGGTGTCAAGAATTTTCATTTAATGATATTAGTATATTATAAATACTGGATCATCTTACAAAAATTCTTAGTTGGAACTTGTGAACGAATTGGATGTATGAGGAAACATATCAGAGCTAAAAAAAGTACAGGGACCAAAGTAACGATTTTCATGATAAAAACTTGAAAAAAAAAAAGACTATGAGCTAAATACATTTTTTTAGCTTTTATGTATTTTATTAGTGAATAAGAAACGAGGAAAAAAACGTGATTATACTTGATAAACTAATATTATCAATCTCACGTCAGACTTTTTTTCCTCGTCAACAATGAATCATGTGTAAACCCACGATGAAGTTTTTTTGTGAAAAAACATACCGTAAAAATTACTGAATATAATATATAGCAACTGTTAAAATGAATCGTTAATCAACATTTTTTAATCGCTTCTGTTTAACTCTCTTGAGATAAAATGATTGTAAAAAATTTCAATGACGTTTTTGAGATAAGGTATAAAATTGTAAAAAATATTTACATGAAAATCAATGTGCTTGGATCTGATGATTCGATGACAATATTTGGATGTGAATAAGTATGTACGTTTCAAAAAGTTTTAATTTTCATACGAATAACTGCGCACTTCTCAATGTACACTTCGAACTAAAAAACTAAAGAGTGTGCAGTTTGTCTTCAAACGTACAGACCTTCACCCATGCGTCAGAGTGTTAGTCATGAAAAATTAAAATTTAGTTGGGTATGCATGACACATTTTTAGACTTGTATATATTTATACCTCCAATGTTTCCCTGTGTGTAACTATTGGTCATACTTTGCGAGTTTTACATAATAAAAACTTAAATTTTTTTTAAAGTATGTTCGTAACTTCAGTTTACATAATTAAATAATTGCTTACTTGTTCAAAAAGCAGTTTATTTTTTGGTGCATGTATTCCACGCGGAAAAGCATGTATGTTTACTAAAAAATAAGTATGCTGAGATTGCTGGCTCCGTGGCTGTTCAATGTGTTCGTACTTTTTCTTAATTCAACGTGCTGGACGTTGGTGAAATTCAAAGTTTCCGCCACAATTGCGGGGGGCGCGCGCGCGCTACACTTGGCAACAATGGCAACATCGCCCGCACACTCCGATCACCAGCTCTTTTGCGCGGGAAACCGTTGCGACGAAACACACGAACACGATGCGAACGTTGGAACACTTGGAACGCACACACGCTCAAAATACGCGCGCTTTTGCCCCAACGAACGACCGTTGCCTCTGTTGCGATCGTCTCGAGTCGAGACGCAAAAGTGCAGGTGGACGACCGTTGCAGTAATTTTTGGGCAGAGCCCGTGATCTGCATGCGTTGTCAACGTTAAACAATTATCTGGCATCTGGTACCGCATTTGAAGAGGCCCTCGAGGCGATTTGTTTGATTTTTCACGTAATATTCGAAAGTGTTCCTCGCTGATCAGCCACGAGTTTTTGTGCGCCAGCGTGAAGGGAATCAAATCAAAGAGGCCAGGGCCAAGAGCTGCACGCGATGTCGCAGCCATCGGTCGCCGCGTACTTCACCTCGAGGAAGAGGCCCGCCACCGAGGATCTCAGGAACAAGGCTAAGGTACTCCTCCTCGGGGACGATGAACAGCACAAGCAGGCCCTGCCGAGCCTCGTCCTGCCAGAGAAGCCAGCCAAGGCTGAATCCGACAAGGTATGCTATGCATTGTTACGGATTTCCCCTTTGTCCCTTTAAAGGGACTCCTTTTCCCCCCTCCCCTCCTTCCTGTTGGTACTTTTAAGCCCGAAAGAAATGGCTGCTGCAGGCTTTCGAAGGAACGATCCCTTTGCATCAGCTTATGCGACCTCTATATATATATATATATAAGCCACAACAGCTTCGGCGTCTCCTTAATTGCGATGTTTTTTATTTTTATAATAATAATCTTTATTTTTGCATTGGATGTTCATTTTCGAAACAATACTCTGTTTTTTTAACATTCGTTTGCTTCCTGATTCTGTAATGCATAAACCACCCGCTACTCGTCTTGATTTCTCGTTTGTTTAATCTTAAGTTTGTTTGAGAATTAAGAGACTGTTGTTTTATGACAAAAGAAGAACGTTTCACTGCACATCAAAGTCAAAATTAAAAGATTGAGCAATCGGTTCAAATTTCAATCAAAGCGATTTTTCGGATGATGAACTTGTGAAGCATCTTTCTTGGAAGTATATTTTAATGAATTATTTGACTGATAGCTCATTGCGATTATTCTTATAGCTGAATAACAAACAAATATGCCATTAATTTATTTAAGTATATAGTAGGCGCATAATTTCATTAAATTTAATTGTAGGATTTTTTATAAATATTTGATGACTTGCATCAATTATCGAATGCTAGTACAAATTATTTGCTTGAAATGTACAATTTTTGAAATATCATTGTGAAAAAAATTGTGGTCAATGAGATTTAATCAGGGCTTGGCTGTTCTACAAAATCATTTAATCGTTTTGCACAGTTCGCCGTATATGAGAAGAAATTTTACTTCATAGGTACAATTACTTATATTTAATTTAATGCTACAAAATTTATGAGAACTGTTAATTAAGAAGGCCAACTAAAAAAATCCATTACAAACAAAACATTTTGTTATTGGTACGCAATAATATTATTTTAAAGTGAAACATTACATGAACTTGAAACCAATAACTAATAATTTTGCTGATCAGAACTATTTTTTCAATATTATTAAAAGCCAAATTTTGATCACTTTTAAAAATGTATGTCTATTCATAAAAGCTCCCAATTATCCACATGAAAATTATCATGTATTTTAAAATTATTTCTATTTCTTTCAATTTTAGACAAAAATGGATATTAAAAAAGACCTAGTAGCTAGAAACTTGTTATCTGACTTGAGTTCCAAACCGGCAAGACCCTCCAAAACAAGGACAATCAAGTCGAAAAAATCATCTGTAAATGAAGACAATAAACAACAAAATATAGACAACATGTTCAAACCCAAGGAATCGAGCGAAGGTACCTGTTTCTTTGCAAAGTTGGGTAATTTGAGTCCTAAAAAATTGGTTAAAGCTCGTGCTTCGAAGTCATCAAAAATAAGCCAGACAATGTCTGCAAAGGCAACACAGACGAGTCAGGTGGAAGAAGAAAATATACCAGAGCCCGAGACATGTAAGACTCCGACGAAAGAGCCCGCAATTTTTAAGACTCCGACAAAAAAGCCGATGAAAGACTTATCATATGAGGAAGTAAAAGGAAAGGTCGTGACAAGTGCCAGATTAAAAGAGCTAAGGGCAAGAATTGCTCAATTTCAGAATTCTGAAAAGAAGTTAGAGAGTCTAGAGCAGGCTCACAAAGAGAAGAAAGAGGAGATAAAAAAGAACGATGAGTGTGTAAGGATTAAAAGGTTTGAGCACATAGAGCTTGAGATACCCGTGAGTCCACAAAAGGCCCTTGCATCGCCTAATAAATTTTTAAGTCCCCTAAAAACGATGACCCCTCTCTCTCCTAAAGCCAGTCCAGCACGTCGTTTGCTCTTTGAACCGAAAGAAGAACCTGCTAGTCCTGTTAAAGCTAGTCCTACTAAAATTGCAGCCTACCAGCGATACCAGTCACTCTCAATAGCTGAAGGCAAAGAATTACCTTTGCCTTATAAGTACCGCTTCCTGCTTGAGCTCTTCCGCAGCATCGACACTGTATCAGCAATGCTGTACAATCGTCGGGAAGTCATAACATTTAAAAAACTTAAGCCCGCAGTTCAGGAGCTGGTGCGTCGTAATTTTACGCTCAATAATCTAGCACAGATTAAGACTGTGTGGCCAGAAGCTTTTAATTTCCATCAAGAAAAAATTCGTAGTTTTGGCACATTATACCCCGAAAAGTATGAGCTTGTCATCACACCGAATATTCAAATGGAGAAAGAGAAGAGTGGCAGAAATACTCCCAACGAAGAGGATGTCATTAAGTCTGCTAATGAAACGAATATGAATCCAAAGATATTGCTCAAACGCAGGCGCACGTTTACGAATTTGCTTCTGGAAAGAGTTAAAGATGAGCACGAAAAATATTTACAGAGTCTAGAAGTACCATTGATCGTTTCCAGAGAACAAATTACGAAATGGCATCCAGAGTTTGACCTCGAAAATTGCAAGGATATCGAAAAGACAGAACTTCCAAAAGAGCCAAGTCAGGATAGACTCAGCACGGCCAAGGATGTTCTTGAAGCTGGAAATAAGGTGTTCAATAAAAACTCACGCATGCAGAGAGCAGTCGAAATGCTTGTTAAGAACAAAACGCAAGTCGATTCTAATAAAGGTAACGTTTTTACATGTAATGAAATAAAAAGTTTGGTTCAATTTTTACTTATAATATATATGTCGTATTAGTTACAGACATAGAGACGTCACTCATGAATTCATCTCCAAAGCTCAATAGCTCAGTTGTAGACACACCACCTGCAACTCCGGACTCACAGATCAAGGGCTTGAGTAATTCAATGCTCATCGGTATACCAGCGTCTCTTTTGGAGAAAATTCGCGCAAAGCAAGCAGCCAAAGCTCTGGAAATGATGACCAGATCAAATGTTGGGCACAAGGAAGCCGCGATGTACGCGCGCTTACCCGGAATGGCCAATATTGTGCGCAACATTTACGTGACTGAGAAAAAGAACGTGCTGTCACTAGAACAGGTTGTACAGAAACTCGATGACTCTTACAGAACGAAGCTGACGACCAATGTGCTGGAGGAACACCTTAAGCTACTCTGTAAACTACTACCGTTTTGGATTGAATTGATTGAAGTTAGAAATGTCAATTATTTAAAACTCGCTAGGGACTGTGATATGGTCAAAGTTATTCATCAGCTAGAGATTCTTGCTGAGGAGAAAGTTTGATGTTTCCAATAACAAACTTTTGATAATGAATTTTTAGTCACTTGACAATGTAGCATTGAACTGTGTAAAGTGACTTTTGAGCATTATGCTTTACTCAGAAAAATAAAAAAAAAATTTGTATAATTTTTCCCGCGTAGCTGATACTTATAAGTTTTTATTGTATGTCTTCTGTAGAGTTCTTTTTTTCTTCACCTGTACATATTAAAATAATGTAATATTTAAGTCGATGTAAAATAATATTATTACTGGTAAGTAGTAAAAGCTGCAAAAGATGTGATCGTGTTTTTGAACTTGATTTTTCATTTCTCTTCACACTTGATAATTAGTTTTTCTTGTACAACATAATTTTTTCTAACAAGATAGTCTAACAATGAACAAAATATTCAAAGCCAATTATTTTATTTGTCAGCCTTTACTGCCTTTTTTTAATCACAGCATTTTATTTTTATTAAATGCAATACCTTAAGTGTAAAGCATATAAAATTTTTGAATTCTTTTCAAATTGCAATTATAAAAGCGACAATTTTTGTAAAAAAAATGATTTGTAATAAAAGTATATAATTTCATTCATGAAATATAAGTGATAAGAATTAATAATCCCAAACAAAACACACTTAGGCCGGAAAAGTAAGAGTTTTGGACAATCCATGGTTTTTTCCTTCCAACCGTTCTTTATTATTTGCAATGTCTCGGCTTATAGACAGTGAAACTTTTGGTAGCCTAGCGTGCGGAACGTTTTGCCCTTAATGCTTGCTAACACATGAAATTAATTTTTTTATTCTGCGTCAATGAGTGGATGGTCTTAATAAAGATACTTTCATCTAAAATACGATTCTGACCACAGAAAATGATGTAAATCAGTGTCTGATTATATTTCTATTCAAGATTTTTATTATTTTGAATAAAATTCACGAATATTACACATAAATTTAGTTGCATTATTGTTTTCAGTTAAATATTATAAAAATGTATTTTTTATCTATTGATATGCAAAAGTGCTTGCCTAATGATATAAAAATTATACTTATGAGACGTGAAATTTTTATTATATAAAAAATAAAAATCTCTTAACAATTCTAATGTAATGTATATGTACACCTGATACAGTATTAAATAGTTTTCTCTTGCATAAATATGAATGAGCGAAAATTGGTTTACTTTACAACTAAGTTTATATTCGACTTCTGCAATACATAAACAAGTGAATTAAAGTGCCTTTCCCACTCATCTAAATTATATCCATGGACGACTTGATCACCAAAAATTCTCGCAACTATTTCACGCACTGATTGATTAGCCCTTAAAAAAAATAGTCAAATTGAAATAAATTTGTTACGATCCAATAATTTACCTATGGTATCTAGAGTACCTACCAAGTCTTTAAAATTTTTTCGAATTCATCGACGTGTTGCAGTGTTTGCTGGCACTTCTCATCTGTTAGTTTCATCAGCTGAAGTATACTGGATGGACAAGTATCTGTTGTACTTTTCTTGATCTGCTCTACATAATCTTTACCTTGTACATCCAGCTTTTCTTTACTGATGTGCTGCTCCAAAGTTAGTTTTGTGATCAACGTCTTGTATAAATCCACTAGATAATAAATCGGTACTCGCAATACCAGTAAATTCGATGTACTGTCCACGACAGTAGAGGCTTGATTAAGGCACATTCTTAAGTGTTTATAAACTCCTTTACTACCTTTCAATGTGATTTTCCTTAATGCGTTTACGTCGATTTCATTGCTAAAGACAACAAGCTCGGTGCACAGATCTATGTCCAACCAGTTATTTTCGCTTGTTTGCAACAGCTGCAGTTTTTCCAATTCGCTGGAAAGGCTTTCTCTTGATCTTGTAATCAATGTTCGTGATGATTTTAAATGACCAAATGCGATTTTTATTTCTTGAACACAGTCTGCCTGGAAATTTAAGTTATTAATAAATTAATTTTTTGAAAATAGTTTCGATCAACATTTTTTTTATCTCAATTTTATTTACTGTCTTTATATCTATAGTTTTTATTTGAGATGTCAATTGTTCTAAAACATCATCCACTATCACAGTATCTACTGGCAACTGTTCCTCGAGTTTTTCTAATTCTTTTTGCAGTTCATTCTGCAAGACTTCTAGTTTTCGAACTTCTAATGCCAATGGTAACCAATCACTCAAATCTGGCCTTTCTTTTTCAATGATTTTCTGAAAATAATTTTTTTTAGTATTTGTATTGGATTTATAATTAATTTACTACATAAATTTACATCTAAGCTCACATCAATTTTTTGTATAAAAGACATAATTGTTTCTTCACTAGTTTTCGTTCTTCCATTGTGTATGATACGCTTAGCTACATTTTCTAGATGCTCGTTACAAAGTTGTGCAATACAAATGTCTATATTCGCTCTTGCTTTGTTTTTATTATCATCAAACTCTTCAATATCCAAATGTATAAGAAGATCAGTGTAATACGACCTAGCCTGTAATAATGCATTCCATAGCACTGGTATTTTTATAGGAGTGAGCAGTTCTGCTATTCTGTTCCAAGTCTAAAACAACAGTAGGTAATATTACAACTACACAGAGTATATTTCCATGTAAACGTGAATGAGAAGTACAAACTTGTCTTTTGCCTGAGCCACTGAAATAATTGCTAGCTAAAGAAAGACACTCGGATATTGTTGACTGTGAAATTTCTTCACCAGTCGGCGGCATCAAGTGTTTGCATATCTCCTGCATTTTTGCACAGTTATTAATTTCAACTTCCATCTGTTCGTGTTTTATTTGGAGTATCTCCTTTTTTAACAACATTGTTCTTCTATCTGCCTTTTTCTTCTCCAGCAGATGTACTGAAATGGATAAAAATATTATGAATTTACTAATGTGCTATGGTATTAAAACTACGTTTACTGTGTTCAACCTTTTTTTCTGCACAAGAACTCTTGTTTTTTCCATCTTTCTTCTGCATCTTTGATTTTAGCGCTGAGTCTTTTATTCTCATCTTTAAGTTGAACAGTATTTTTTATGCTCTGTATTAAAGCATCTTTTGGTTCGTGTTTCAATTTATACAGTAAAATATTTTTCCTCACTTCAGAGACTTCGGAATGTGGCCTAATAACCTTAGGTATATCTTCCCATATCAAACCCAAGACACCTTTTTGTAGACTGTAACTCAAATAGTATAGTAAAAATAGTGAATCTAAAAATTACGGACACTTAAAGTCGCTACATCCACGTACGTATTTATTACATCATCTGAAGTCAGTGATTCTGGACATTCAAGTTGGTTCAGCCAAAACTTGAAGTCAGTCAAGTCGTCCATAATCAGGAAAACAGTAATTTACTATGGTTACTACTCCTAAAAATGATAAAATAATTATTTTTGTCGGCTAAACTAGTTCATAATTAGATTTAAAATTAGATTATTCATATGAAACAAATGGAACTTGACAAGAAGAAATACATGAAATAAAAAGTGGAGTGAGCTGTAAAATCATCTCCAAACATAAAAAAAAACGAACAATAGTTGTGAATGTCATCAAGATTTAAAGAATGAGCACATACCGGAACACAACACTCGGCAGCATAGGTACTCCTTTAAATAATGCAGTCGGTATTTACACACGCGTCGTTTTATTATTTTTTTTCAACTAATCTGATTTTTCACAACACCATACTCTTCGTTTTTCTTTCTTTCCGTAAAACTGTAAAAACCACATGTTTTAACGAAATTGATGCGACAGCAGAAGCTCCAACGATTTCTTGCTTCAAATAGTATACATTGCAATTTTTAAACTAAAAAAGTAATGTGATAAAAGCATATTCTATAGTAATTATAGCACTATATTTCTAACATAACTCGCCTGAAGTTATCGCATTGTATTGGCATTCAATGTTCTCGACTTCTCAAATGAGATGTTTTTATTGGCGTTGGCGGATCGATACAACAATCACGATATTATTATTCACGAATTCACGATTCACGACAATTTCATATTCATTATATTCCTATAACGTATATTAAACATAACCGTCCGTATCAACAGTGCAACAACCATAGACATATGAAGTAACTTTGTATGTCTATGGCAACAACGCTCTGCGCCCCTGCGGACCAGCCTGCGGTAAAACAGAAAATAAATATGCAAATCGCGCGCGCACGCGCGTCCCCACTCCCCCGCACTTTTTCGATTTCAATATATACTGCAGTACTGCACTATACACGCGAACGTCGCGAACACGATTATTATGAAATTCCATTTGAAGACGAATTGTCGGAGACGTCATATATACATGTGTACAATGTACATATACATGCATACGTAAGCAGCAACCCAGCATTCCCAGTAACTTCTCTTTCTTTTAAAAAGAACGACGACGCTACTCACACACTCTCCATGTGTGTGCACGCCTGCTGATGCTGCTTCTTTTTTAATAAGGCAACAATACCAAAATTACAAAGTTCCTCAAAGCAAAAATCATTTTTTGCGCCAACTAATCAATTATGTCTACTTTAAGGCCGTTTACCTGCGACGATTTGTTTAAATTTAATAACGTGTGAGTACATAATATTTCTTGTTATGCATCAGGGCAGTTTAAACAGCCAAGGCGTCTTTGCTGGCCTTGTAGCCACTGTTTGGTGTATGCTAATTTTTTATACACATCTTGACGTTTAATAGTTTCACCTCTTGTTTTTGTATGTTGCAGAAATTTGGACCCTCTCACCGAGACTGTATCCTTTTGTGCTGTTTTTATTCTTGATTGGAGGCTGTTGATTAGTATTGTTAATTAGAGTTTTAATTTTTTTTGGAATTGTATTTTTTTTAATTTTTCCTTAACTTAGATAAATTGCAGTATGGGTTGTCATTTTACATGCAATATTTGGCTCACTGGCCTGAATATTTTCAAGTTGCAGAGTCGCCCAGTGGAGAAATTATGGGTTACAGTGAGTTTTTAAACGTCTTTCTTCAAACAAATCTTTATGATTTTTTTTATTTTTCATTACAGTAATGGGAAAAGCAGAAGGAATTGGTGAAGATTGGCACGGACATGTGACAGCTCTCACTGTTTCTCCTGATTATAGAAGACTGGGACTTGCTGCTGCTCTCATGAAATTTTTAGAAGACGTTTCAGAAAAGTACAATATTTTCTTTGAAGTAAGTTTCAATCTACAAAAAGGATCTTATAATGATCTGCAATATATTATTTTAGGAAAGAAGCTTATTTTGTAGATCTTTTTGTGAGAGTTGGTAACAAGGTGGCAATAAAAATGTACCAACAGTTAGGGTACATAGTTTATCGGACTGTTTTAGAATATTATAGTGGTGATCCTGATGAAGATGCCTATGGTGAGCGTTTTCATTACAAGCTTATTTTTACTTTACAAGTATTCTTAATTAATTACTTTGCTTGTTTTTGATACTTGCAGATATGAGAAAGGCTCTATCGAAAGATGTGAAAAGAAAATCTGTAATTCCTTTAGAACATCCTGTTCGTCCTGAAGACTTGGACTAATTTTATCCAATTTACATTGAACAGGAACATAATGAAATGATAAGCTTGGTACATCAATATTTGTCACTGGCAAAATAGTCAATTTTATTTATTTTTATAAGAAAGCATTTTAATTGATCGATGATTTTACAAGACAAAAAGAAACATTAAATTTTATTAAAACCATGTGATTTGATTTCTTTGAAATTTTCCCAAACCTTAGTTGTTAAACACATTTTATCAAACATTTACTGATCAGCGAGTTTGCATATTTACATCGTAAACTTTGAATTACGGTTGTTCATTACTTTCACCAAAGTGCTTTAATTTTTTCGTTTGTTACACAATCTTGAGCTAATGACAATTTACAATTCACCTCGAAATTCACCCGAACTCGTATTCACTTTGGTCCATCGGGTTGTGTCGTTGGTCGATTACGGGGCGCATGGCCGCATGCAATCATGCAGAGATTGCAGACGAACGCCGGAACGTAAAGTAAACGCCTTTCCCGCACTCGGCAGTCTCGGCACTCCCGTCTCCCGTGACTCCCGCCGCAGTCAGTCGCTGTTGGGCATCAAGATGGCACGTCAGCATCAGCAGCCTAATAATGATGTCGATGAGCTGTTCGATGTCAGAAATAATTTTTACATCAATAACTTTCAACAATGCATAAACGAGGCTCAGAAGATCAAGGTACATTTGTTTATTTTTCGGTCTAATCAGGATAATTTACGTTTGATTACCAAACTCTGCTTTTTTGTCGCTCTGACACATGTGTTATTTTTTATGTTTAATTATTGTGTTTTGTTTTTATTGACACTTATTTTTCGAGTGTGTTAAAGTTTTTGATCGTTTAATCAGAATCTGAGCTGCAAGAATTTTTAGGTATAGGTTAATGAAGTCTAGTGCTCTGCTGTCATTTTTCAATGATCTTGTATATTTTGTACTCCTATACTTAATAGGGTATGTAAAGTTACATCATTTTTACCTGGAGGCCGTCTTATTTAAGTTTTTTCAAGTGGCAGCAACTAAATTTTCCATTACAGATGGTTAAAGAGAATAGGTTATAGATTTTGTCAATGAAGTATATCTTATGAAAATAGTTTTTTTTTTATTCACATCAATATTGAATGCATTTCTTAAAGTATTTGTCAAACTGAATAATTTTTTCTAGGTGTCATCACCAGAGTTGGAGCTTGAAAAAGATGTTTTCATGTATAGAGCATACATAGCTCAGCGAAAACTCAGAATAGTGTTGGATGAAATCAACGATTCCTCTCCAGAAGAACTACAACCGCTCAAGCTCTTGGCAGAGTACTTTGCTTATCCAGACCGGAGGAAAGAAATAGTGGCTAAAATTGACAAACAGCAGGCTGAGGCTAAACCAAAGACCCATAACTTCATGATAATTGCAGCAACGATTTATTACCACGAAGACAATTTAGAATCAGCTCTCAGAGTTATTTATAAAGCAGATAATTTAGAATGTTCAGCCTTAAGTGTGCAAACATACCTGAAAATGGATCGTCTTGATTTAGCTTTGAAGGAGGTTAAAGCAATGCAAGAGAAAGATGATGATGCCACTTTAACGCAGCTTGCATTGGCGTGGGTGAACTTGGCTTCTGGACATGACAAGTACCAGGAGGCTTTTTACATTTTTCAGGTAAAATTATATAACTATTTCTTCAAATCTATTCTGCAACTATTTTTCAGAACACATTTTTTTCAGGAAATGATTGATAAGTATTCTAGCACAATCATGTTGCTCAATGGCAAAGCCACTAGTTTACTTCTTCAGCTTAAGTTAGAGGATGCTGAGTCTGTACTTCAAGAGTCATTAGAAAGAGACAGTAATAATCCAGACACATTAATCAATATGATCGTTCTGTCACAGCATATGGGAAAACCTCAAGAAGCTAATCGATATTTGAGTCAATTGAAAGATGCACATACAGAGCATCCCTTTGTTAAAGATTACCTTCAAAAAGAAGATGAGTTTGACAAGTTAACGGCAAAGTACGCGGAAATGATAACTTCTTAAACAATACACTTGAAAAATCAATTCAATATGAAAATTGTGAACTCTGGCTGGGGTCCTGTTTCATGTACTTTTTGCTGCAATGAAACACATAGCATTTAACAGTTTCAAGTCTTATAACAGTGATGAATTGCTATATCAATTATAACAAAAACGACTGATAGGCAATAGCAGTAGTTTATTTTTCTTTGATGCAACTTCTGTATTCAAATATTATAAAATGGAAAAAAGAGTGCATTGATAGTTTTATTATTGAAGAAATCAAAGTATTATGGTGTGATTATTCCATTTTATAAATATTTTTACAAAAACTGCATTTTTTTGAAAAATGACTGCTTTTTAACAGCATTCAATAATAAAAGTAATCAATTGCTGCCATTTTGTAATTTTTAGCAAAAAAGTGTAAGAATTGATTATCGCATAAAAGAAATATAGACTAAACAGAATAAACATAATTATACTGAAATTTACATTTCCATACATACCATTATGTAAGATATAATTTTACATTTTTGTTTATATTTTAAAAAATTTACGTGTTATTTTAAATAAACAAATTTATTCTAAAATTTTATGTTCAAAAGTTATTATTTCACGTAATTTTGTGTATCAACTTTTCCATGCATAAGTAAGTATAATGTGTGACCGACACGGTGGCGCAGTGGTAGAGTCGCAGTTCCGTCGATCACCGAAGTCAAGCAGCATTTGGGGCGGCTAGTACTTGGATGGGTGGCCGTTCGAG
>JAPYYV010002127.1:0-26202 GCA_030522625.1 Copidosoma aretas | reverse complement strand
TTCAATAGTTAGTTTTTCTGCCTAATCGGTAATGTAGTGTTTAGGGCGCATCTTTAGCTCATTCTGATGAGGTCACCATAAGAGGTGACGAAATGTCAATGTAAATGAAAATAAAGATGCTCCTTTCAACTAATTACTTTGGATTGTTCTGATTATTTATTGTTAAAGATTTATATCCCAACCCCTTCCCCCGACACCCCCAACACAATTTTGCTTGCCCCTCCACAGCCCCCCCCTACCGACCACCCTGTATAATTTTCATAATGCTTTTGTACAAGTATTGGAAAAATTAACGAAACTTCTGTGCACATTCGATTTATATAATTTCTAAATTATTCAATGTTTCTTATAATACTATTACATCTTGATTTCTCATACACATATACTACTTCGTATATTTGTATTACAATAATTTGCCTACTAAACTTCTTAATACATCAAATTATTTAAATAAAAACACACTAACATACATTCTCAAAATGTTGAAATTTGCAAGTATATGATCTATTTTTCTGTTTTGCCCAGGAGGTGAATAGAGGGACTTCATACATCATAATACCTTATTTACATTATATATTGGAATTAGATTTTTTTTACTAATCCATTAAAATTTATTTGTAAGTATAAAGTTCTCGGTGCGATGAGCATTTTTTGCGTTAATATTATTTTTTAACTATTTATGAATGACAATGATATACATTCATATGACATCATATTAATACATACATAAACTTACATTCTGCTCAGTTATTAAATAAAAGAGACCGTGAAAGTTTTGACACATTAAATAGCAGGAGTTGATAAGCTCCTAAATGGGCTTCTAAATGTACAGTTATTAAATAATAAATAATTAATTCACACATAAGCATTTAGGTTGATCTGTTCAGTTTTGTTGATATATCTATCAGGATCATTAGGTCTATATCACTTTGGAACAATAGCTTCGCTGACGCGAAAACGGTGTTTTTCTATTATAATATTGTAAATCTCAGTGATAGCCCATAGACTAAAGTTTTGGAACCAAATCATTCAACAATTGATTCTCGAATCAAGTCAAAAAATCATAACAATCCTTCTCTAAAAAACAAAAACAGGAGAAAACAATTTTACAATGTCAATTTAAATTGAATTTATAGTAGATTACGTACCGAGGTCGGAAAGACTTTATTTACGAACCGAGAAGTTTGCGGCACGAGCCGAAGTCGAGCGCCGTAAGGAGGTTTGTAAGGAAGCCTTTACGAACGAGGTACGTATACTATTTTTTCGTCCGAGAACCCTAAAGTCAGCGGCGAAGGTGCTATTTTGAGGTTAGATGGCGGAAAAAGTGATTTAGGTAAATTCAGGTAACTCGGGACACGAAGAATCCTTAAGGCAATTCTGGACAGCGTCAAAAACAACGTCAAAAAAACTATTATTAAGAGCAAAAAATTTCTTTTAACTCTACAAGACCTCTTCTACGTGAAACAGTAGAATACTTTATAAATTGAAATAGTGATCTAACAAAAAAAAAAAAATTATTATGTCAAAATCATATGTGTCTCACTTTACCACTCGAATTTAATCGTCTCAGCTATAGTGGGACAGAACTTGTTACGTAATATTTTTCGAATAATCCAACAAACAAGTACGTTTTCTCGTACTTTTTAATGTTATTTACATGAGAGATGCCTAAAACATTCAAGTTTAGGAGACATTTTATATCCAAGTTATCTAAAAAACGTTCATAAAATTCGTAACCTTAAAATTTTTCGTACATAATTATAGTTGAAGAGATATTACAGTTGTGGCCACGTTTCGATTAATTCGTTATGTAAAATTATCAATCGAATTGAATTTAACAATTTTGGATTGTTTATCACTAAAATTTGGATTCATAAGGTGAAAATACTTAATGTAAATGAGGGTAGACACTATCAGTCATAAGTGACTATTATCAGTTTGTAGGCTGAAGTAACTCCCATTTCTTATTCTTCAATCTATATACAGTTAATTTTTCTTTCAATAATCACTGTAATGTTAATATGGAATCAATTACAAAAAATTAAGATCAAAATTTTGCATTTGTCCTGAATTAGCTTAATCTGTGTCCCGAAATACCTGAACAAAAATTAGATCTGTCCCGTTACAGCTGAATTGAACAAAAATTAAAAAATTTAATTATTTTATATTTACAAGAATAAAAATGTTTTTTTTTTTAAATCGACATCACAAAATATGCACCAACGGTTAAAAACAGTTGTACATTACTTTCGTGGATAATTTTTCACAAGCTAAGGATACACATCTTGTACCGTCAAAAGTGTTCCGAATTACTTGACTTTACCTTACTAAGTGACGAAAAGAGATAAAACTGTACAAGAACAAAAAAAACCACTTGTACAATGACAATCTAAACTGAATTTAAAGTGATTAAACTGTCACATTTAATAAGTTGATTCGGCGCTCTCAATTTTTTAAAACTTTGACAACATTTTTCACAAATTTTTTAATTAAATTTTTTTTAATGAATTAGTGTATATCTCTTACATTTTTCAAAACGTTAATTAAGTTAAAACAATACTTTTGTCACAATTTTTTGAAGCTTTACAAAACGAAATTTTTTTTTTAGGTACTTTTTACAGCTAATTTTCGATTGAATTATACCTATTTCGTCGGCTTGTGGTGAAATACAACAATAATCTAATTTTTCCATTGGAAGTTCAACTTATGAAGTAAATGAATAGAAACTCAGCTTTCAAGATAATAATATAAATATTCAGCAAAAACTATTATTTACATCAGAATATGATCTAAAAAAAAAAAGGTATTTTCTTGATACAAAGAATAATAAAAAAAACAATTTGAAATAGGCATTTCAAATACCATAAAAAACTCTTGAGCACTATCATTTATTTTCATGAAAATTACAAATTAAAACTTGGATAAATTAAAAGTTTAAGTAGTATAATTTAATCATACAGTAGTACAGTTATTACCTAAATAAAATTTAAAGGAACAAATACACACAAAAACAATTGAAAAATCTTTGTTTTATTTAGAAGATATATTTCATAAACAAGCAGGAAAAATTTGATCAAATAATTTTTCTTTCTAAATACATACTCGTACAACGTTATTGGTAAAGCAAAGGAAATTTTATTTAATGTAATATGCTAAAAAAAAAGATAAATATTAATAGATTTAGTACTAAACTTATTGACTTAATTCCTATCAAATAAAGAAGTATTTAACATCCAGAAATAAATATAGAATAGGTTTTATATATCCTGCTAACTTTATGTATTGCGATTTTTTATTTTAAGAAATCGAATTGTAACTTTCTATTTCTGGTTTATTGACGTTAATTTAATTTTCAACATTAAAATTATGTAAAAATAAGTTATGATGTAGAAGCGAGATACCATCTCATACTGTAACAATAACATGACAGCCTTTTTCTAAAGCATGAATTTGAAAATTTGCCGTTAGTGAAAACATACTCTTTTTCTCAAGGTTAAATATGTTGTGCGCATTGGTACAACATTACGAACTATTAATAAATCTTGTATCATTTCACAAAAACTAATGTTACTGTTAAAAAATCCGTAAATCATACCTGTATTTTATATTATAAAAGAAAAAGTCTCCTAGAATTCTAGAAGCAAAGTCTACATGCCTTATTGAAATACGAGACTCAGCATATTTTTTTATCCAAAGTTATAGTTCAGAAGAGTGGCCTCTCGTGGAAAAGTAAAATATTAAATTAATTATCATAAAACAAAGTAATTCAAAGCATAGATGTTAATAATTTGTTTTCTTAACATCTTCTTTGCCATTTTTTTTCATACGATTAGAAGCCAAATTTTTACAAACTATTCATTGTTAATGTAGTTATGTAAAATAAATGTGTTTCTTGCCATCATTAAGACTTACTATGTTAAGAATGATGATTATTATACGATGATGTATGAAAACACTCATTTAGATACAGAACATAAGTTGAAACATTTTCCATTATATTTTACATTTATATGGAAAGTATAATCATCGTCAATGTTCAAAGATTATAGAAACTTAGAAATTTGAGTTATGTGAAAAAAGATTTTCCAATTTATTTATTAGTTGTATTTGTATCTTGTGTATATATATTAAGTGATTCACAGTATATATATATATATATATATAGTGTGAATCACTTAACTTGAATAAATCTAAATATCTTCATAAACTTTTGACAAAGATTTTATTATGAAATAAAATTCAAACTTCTTTATATCTATGAAACATTTCCTATGTATCAAACCTCATACTATAAAATAAAATTAAAATCGAAAAATTGTATAACTTTCACGAGCGGTTCGCGTGCGTAGCACACAGAGAGGTAAAGTCCCACTAGTGTGTGTACATCTTCCTATATTACATAGTTGTTTTGGTGGGGCTGTCCACTAATCCCCCCACCCCCTCTTACGCTCCACCCCTCCGTCTTTAAACCATTTTTTGACAGGTCCCCCCACCAAATAAGGTACCCCCCCCCCCCCCCCCCCCCCCCCCCCCCCCCCCCCCCCCCCCTCCTTTTTGCCCCCCCCCCCCCCCCCACCGTTTCTATGTAATATGATAGTTACATAAAACTAATACAATAATAATGTTGTATTCATGATTAAGAATATTGTAAAACTAATAAGTATTAATATAATTTACAATTTATCGAGCAATACTGTTTCATTATAAAATAATACCAAGTTATTTTATGTAGTATTATCAAATAATAATGCAATGGTTTATATAACGTCCTTATTGGAATCAGCTGTGCCAACCACTTCAACGAGAATTAAATTACTCTTTTATTAAATCATTCATGAATCAAAAACTGCTTTCTAAGCAGAATTTTCTTTTTCTAAGTAGTTTCTTTAATTAATTTCAGTCGAAATTCTGTTTAGGAAACAATGTTTGTATTTAGTATTAACCTACACTATCAAAGATCTGATCTAGTGATTGATTAATAGACATTGTAAATGGTAATATCAAAGGATATTGATTTCTACATAAGATTAACGCTAAAAAGCTAAATTTTCTGCAGTTAAAGCTATTTTTCGTACAAACACTTTATTATTAACCTTCTTCCTAGTTACAATTCCGATTTCATTTTTAAACTCTAACAATTTTTTTACTTTGAGTTTTGTTGCACTGCACAACCCATTAGCTATACTCATATTTTTTATGAATATATCTATTTCATTAACTTTAAAGCTCAATTTATCAGGGAGCACACCTTCACAAACACTGCTTGATATTCCAGTTGAAATATTCATACAATTACAATCATCCGTTTTATCAACACCATCATAAGTTGCATAGACAGTATGAGAAATGAGAAATTAGTAAAATGCTGTTTATTGAAGCATAATTAACATTAACAAAAATTTCCGTGCAAATATCTATAGTTCTCCATTCATTAAGTACTTTGGATGTTGCAATCTCTTTTTATCTATATATACATCTCCTTATATAAAATTGACAGTTATTATGACAGCCCAAACTTTTTTTTGTATTAAACATACTAAACAAGAAAACTTGAGGTCGATTATGTAATAATGTACTGATTAGAAACGTATTTAATAAGCAGAATAAAATAAACATAAAAATGTGAAGAATAGACAGCAATTTTGATATTTCTTAAGAACTTTTCGTGTTACAGTTATACATTTTTTGACAAAGTTCATATAAAAAACTATCTATAATCTTAAAGTCAGGTACCCTCTACGAGCAGGCGAATACCATTATTGCCATCTAATATAGTATACATTTGAGAACTTGTACTTCTGAAAATAGACTTTTTTCTTAAATCCATGAATAAGTTGGATGATTGTGCAGAATGATCCAAAGTATTCATATCCTTTATACATATATATATATATATATATATATATAAATATATATATATATATATATAATCAACAAAAAACACTCAGTCTATAATAAAAGTGCACATCATTAACTGTACAGAAACAGAATGACAGTTTCAAGAATACGACTAAAAATGTAACTTACTCTTAACTTGGCAGACACCCGGGAAGTGATGCCCTACTTTCTTCCCGAACCCGTATACGATTTTTTCTCTTCCTCTGCCGAAAATACGATGTTTTTCCTTGATGTCAGAGAGAAAAGTTCTACATTACCTCTCAGGTAAAAATCGCCTCTACTGCTTTTAGGAAAAGTATTTTGGCATCCTCTGCGAGGATATTGCTTCTCGAGCAGAAGGCGTGGGTGGCAACCACGCAGAGGATAGCAAAATACTTTTTCAAAGAGCAGTAAATGCGATTTTTCACCTGAGAAGAATGTGGCACTTTGCTCCCTGAAATAAGGGAAAAAAAGAGTACTTTCGGCAGAGGTATGAGAAAAAAAGTGTTGAAGCAAATAAAATAATAAAAATTTATTTAACCTCTCACAGAAAACATCAATACTCGACAATAATTTTATTTTACTTACATTATCATGATAAGAATATAAAAATGTTGAAAAAACTTTAATTAAAATTATAAAGGAAAAGAAACATAAGGAAAACGCCAAAAAAAAAGATATAATTAATACTATTACGTTCTTTCTGATGCCATATAGATAAATTTTCTATTTGCTCTTTTATAATAGCAGCAGTTTTTACAAACTTATACTATAAATAAAGTAGAACGGTGAACATTTTTTTTCAAAAACACATAGTGTCATTTTTTTCTTATGTATGGTATAAAAATTATGTTTTGCAATTATTCAAAATATAAAGTTATAGACTAACACTTTCTACTTAAATTTTTCAAACTTTTTACTTATAAGTAAACACATATTAACTCACATCCAGGAGGGAATGCCGTACTTTCCTCCCTTGGTGCGTAATATACTATTTCTACCTGAGTTTGAAATTTTCCTTTATAAAGATTAAGGAAATTAGCAGAACTTCAAAAGTTGACTTCTATATCAAGTACTATCTTAATATATATTCTTGTAATAGTGATAATGCTTTTTAACAACATAAGTCTCGTTAATTTTTTAACATTTGTGAATTTTACATATTATAACACAAATATAAATTATATTCTTATACCTGTTCAATCTTTTATTCTTTTTCATCACTTATCAGTCAACAGACACGTTATATTATTTTATACATACAAATTATAAACGACATTTAGCTTACAGAAAATTAAAATTTTAGTATTATGACAAATTATTAATAAGGTTATTTTATAGATTTAGTTTGATCTCATTTCAATAAATAGCAATACGCACTTAAAATTATCTTTTAATTCTTTATCTTCGCCATCTACTCTAAACAACCATTTTATTTCTATAACATAGGATATATCACAATAGTATATCATAAATCATAATTTAACTCCTACATTATATATATTTAGTGAATAACAAGATCAGAAATGGAATGTATTATCTTCAGAAAACTGATTGAATCGATATTTAATATGTAAAAATTCGAAAAAATACAAAAACTTGTCGAATAGACAACATATTTTATATTTCTATACTTTACTACTGTGATAAAAAAATTCTTTTGAATTTAATCGGAATTATTTAGTTCTTAACTATTAAAGTTCATTCTCCTTACAACTAAGAAAGTATATAAGAATAAGAGACAATATAAAAGTTGGGTATTCTTATATTATCAGAGGCATATCATTGCCCTCTTATAAATCTAAATGACTTTTAATTTAAAAAACGTACATTTCATTTTAATGTACGAATACGTTGATTGCGCATATAGTCCATGTCTGGTAGACCGAAATCATGCAATTTGACTGCATGTTTTCCAGTAGGAAAGAAATAGTTCATTTCTCCTGAAAATGTTGTCAGGAATAGGGGGAAAATAGTGTTGATTTATATTTAAATCGAGACTATGCTGTAAGTACTACTTAATTGACGCAATCGAAGATAAAGCTGTAAGTACTACTTAAGTGACGCAATCTAAGAACACAATAACCAATTAGTTTCGTTTGCAAAAGTCTATAAAAATATTTATAAACACAGTAAACCAAGTATAATTAATGAGTACATGATAAGAGCCAGCAGCTACACCAAATTTTTCGTGCCTTGAGGGCTGCTTGGCCGTTTCGTAAGAGGAGGGGGGGTTGTAGTCGGGGAGCATAGCCGACAGAAGCGAAAAAACGCTTTAATAACGATTTTTTATTTACAAATCTGAGTATGTTTTCGCAAAAAAAGATTGTCATCATTATTAAAAAACATCTAAGGTTATAAAATTATACAGAATATATAAGAATATATTATAAGAATTTCTTATAAGAATATATACAGAATTTTTTTTATTCCAAAAATGATTTAATAAGCCGTAGTTATAAAAAACGTCGATTCAGCGTAACTCTGCTTCTACGAATGCAAGTGTAATTTTTTTTTTTTTTAATCCGTACTGTTTTATTACAATTAATATGCTGCTGGTTTAAAAAAAATATATGCACAATTGGTCCAATTATTTGCTATCTTATATGTTGCAAAATTAGTTTTTTACTGGCCAAAACGTCAAAAATACGAAAATTAAAATTGTTTTTCGCGTTACTATTTATTGTTCTAATCAACATGTAATCACGGAAGTAAAATAATAATATATTGTAATGAAAGTTAACAATAAGACCTCCAAGTTTTAAGTTGAAAAATTAATTTACGAAAAAGAAAGAAATATTTTGCAACAGTTTGAAGCGCATTTTGTTTGATTAGTTCTGGGCTATAGATTTCCTGTGTAACATAGAAATTTACACAATACTTTTTTTTTACGGCAATACGTTGTTTGCCTTGAAAATAAGATTAACATTTATTTGAGGCTTTGTAGCACTTAAAAAAATACTAATAATAGCAAAAAGGGTTATAAGAATAAGATTTTCCGTCATTTTGAGGTACTAACTTGTAACCCTCGCAACTTTTCTTCTAATCAACATTTTTTGTCAACCAGTGCTTAAACTAAAGCTTTTTCAAACGCTATGGAATACTGTATTCATGAATATTATAACTGAATTATGTATTTAGCTATAAGCATAAGAATAACCTCATCATTTTTATTAAATTTATTTCATCAGAATATTTAACTGCTGGTCGGCTCGGAAATTAATGAGATTATTAACTGTAACAGTAAGTGAAAGCGCTATTATAGAGTGTTAATTTGAGCTTCCAGAAAGTTAAAAGTAATGCCTAGGTCAAAAGTTGCAAGACAACTTGGAGTTACACTAAAAATGTTTGAATTTTATGGTATTTTTAAATATTTCTCAAGATTATTCTCACTCATCCTGAACTGTGGCGCTAACTGGTTTTTTGGATTCTTTCGATACTATGACAAAACCTTTTCCAAGCACTTAAAGACGGTATTCTATCAGATATCGTTACTGCATCCAGAACAAAGGTACAATAGAGAACGTAAAAGCAAGTTTTCGATTGGTGCTTGCTGATTTCAGCAACTTCATTTTGTATGGCATAAAAATTACCATAGTAAGGAAACGGTGTCTTTTAGGAAAAACCTTACTCTATAGATAGAAATAAAAAAAAAGGCTTTGATAAAGTTTATTTACTTGCGAATACACCATCAAACCATAAAATAATTGGGGGTCGTAATCAGTCAGCACAACGACTTTTATACCTTATATGTAGTTAAATCAAACCTCTAGAGATCTGCTTTTATCTGCAAGCCACATATTTATCTTATCATATAAAAGGACAATTTAGAATTTTCTCTAAAACGGAAAAAAAAGGTTCTTACATAAAAAATATGTTTTTTTGAATAGTAATGTTGTATATCAACTTTAAAAAGTCGGCGGCACCAGCGGCATAGTTCTAAATAGAGTTTAACTCGACGGAAGAGTAAAAGATTTTTGAAAAAAAAAAGGTTTTTTCCGAGTTATTAGAATTTTAAAATAATCAGGGTTTTATAGTGATTTGCATGTATTTTTATAAATACAGAAGCTAGCTTCTTAATTCTTAAAAATTCAAAAACTAAATACAGCTTCCATCAATTGAAAATAAATATATTGGATGTAATGAATTTTTGAATAAACAAGAGAGGTTTTCTTCCATTTCATGGATTTTTAACAATGTTGGTTCTATAAGCATTTTGAAAGCTCCTGTAGGGCCGTATAAAATCTTTACATGCGAGATCCTGAAACAAGCCTTTTTTTGTCTGGAGAATAGAAAAATACAAGGTTTAAGGTTAGTTCGTTTACATGCCCGTAGGGTGTTGCATGATTATATGTAGATTGTACCCAATTTAATTATAACTTTGTATCTTCGTATTAAAAAGCCTAATATATAGTAAAAAATACATAAAAAACGCATGCGTCGGACGCCTGGCAGAAGCAAAGCTTCTGCTCATTACATTGTAATGTAAATTGTATAGCCATGCATTTTTCAAAAATATTCAAAATACACAACTGATAAGTATTATTCGTAACTGTCATAAAAATAAATTTTTTAAATTAAAAAAAATCGAATTAGTTTTATTAAAGAGTGTACTTATATCGCATATTAAGTATATAGATTACGGCACAGAGATTACGGAATTCAAAGTGTACTATCTCGATTTGAACTAAATTTATTAAGCTAACCATTACCATTTGAATTGCTAAAAAAAATTTTAAATCCATGAACTAAATTCACAATAGTATTCCAAATTTTTTGGTTAAAAAAAAATTATATAATCAACTATTTATTATAGATCAAAAAAGTTGTGAAAATGACTGAAACGAATTCCTTGTAGCCAAGTTTTTTTTTAAAACCTTTGAAACAGTGTTATACGTGATGTATATCAATTAAAACAAAACCTAACGAGTGCGTTATTAATTACTGCACAATTAGTAGCGAAAACCCTCTTTTCTGATGCCTTTTATTTTTTTTCTCAAAAACTGTAGTCTTTACAGCAAAATGTTTCAAATAAAAGTTGTAGCCTACTTAATTATCTAAATTTAAAAAAAAAGTTTTCGCTACGACAAATAGTTCATCTAAAAATTACGAAAAACCATGAAAATCGGCATTTTTGTTCTTATCCGAAAAGTTCTTGCCGAAATCACATAAGAAAATTCAAAATCAACCAAAATGTGATATAAGTTATGCGGAAGTAGTATACCAAAAATGAGAATGATCAGACCGATACTTACTGAACAATTAAATTTGCAACTAAATAAACTTGCAAATTTTTAAATTCGTCATAGAAACTTTTTGAGGAATCGTACATTACCGTACTTAATTGTACATACTTTGGTTATCATATATGTCAATAATCAATCTGAATATCTATGTTTTTTTCATGTACAGTAGCTATTTTGCGATAACAATGATTTTTGGCTTAATCAATTATTACATAACTCGTTCAGTTTTCAATATAGGGCGATGGTTCAAATTGCATCCTATTACTACGATTTTTCAACAAATAACAAAAAAAAAAAAAAAAAATTTCCTACGACCAATAGAAGCAAAGATAGGTTTTTTTTAAAATCGCTGTGACTTTGTTTATCAACAAAAAGATCTGAAATTTGAGCATAACATAGTTCTATTCTCGTACTATTACAAGAGTCCTAACTTAAGTTGATACAATTGTACGTATTCGTACTGTGACGTGTGTAGCACGACCGTTTTTTTTCCCTGCGTGAGTGGGCTTGAAACCGTGGAAGAAGGGAAGCCCCGGCGGCTCGGCCGCTCACTCGGAGTTCCGATTGCGCTTTCGGCGATCGGGTTTTTAAATACAACGGGAATAAAAAATTCTTTATATCTTGGCTTCTCTTGCTCCTAGAGACTCAATTCTTTTTTTAATCTTGGGTAGCTCGTAAATATATGAATAATGAGCGTGTGCCTTTGAGCATCCGAAGCCACCAACAATTTTTTTTCAACATAATTTTTATTATTCCTCTACATCTCAATGTCCCCGATAAAGGAATGTATATATTGGTTTCATGAAAAATGAGAAACATATATTTCTCAAAGAAGAACATTTATTACCGTTTGTATTACAAATGACCAAAAAATTCATTATTGCAAATAAACAAAAAAAATATGAGTACAATAAAACGAATGCTATTGAGACTAAATTTATATATAAGTAGTAGTAGACGACTGCAGTGAGAATGTTGCGTCCAAAAAGCAAAGAAGGGATTAATGTAGCGTAACACATATATATGTATATGTTTTCTACTAATTGTGCAATAATTAACAACGCACTCGTTAGATTATATTTCAAATGATATATCATGTACAACATTGTTTTAAAGATTTATATATTCGTCGGGGCTTTTACCTTCCACGGTTTCGAGCCCACTCACGCACGGAAAAAAAACGGTCGTGTTACACACATCACAGCATGAATACATAAAATCGTATCCACTCAAGTTAGGGCTCTGTTAATAGTACGAGAATAGAACTGAGTTACGCCTAAATTTCAGATCTTAATGTTGATAAACACGGTCACAGCGATTTTAAAAAGAAAAAACCTATCTTTGCTTCTAGTGGTCGTAGGACAAATTTTTTTTTTTTTGTTAATTTGTTGAAAAATCGTAGCAATAGGATGCAATTTGAACCATCGCTCTGTATTGGAAATCAACGAGTTATGTAATAATTAATTGAGCCGAAAATCATTGTTATCGCAAAATAGCTACTGTACATTAAAAAATTACATGTTATGATTGATTATTAAAATATATGATAACCAAGGTATATACAACTAAAGACTTGCTACTAGGAATTTGTTTCCAAAGTATCGGTCAGCATGTCTAACTTTCTTGGGCTATTCGTTAAAATAACAAAACAAAATAATTGAACAACGAAATACCACCTTTGTGGATCTTAGAATAAAGATACTAATGCCTCTGTTCCTGGTGGGAACTGTTTTTTTTACACTCTGATTTAGTTGAAAAAATCTGTCCCGCCGCCCACGCCATTACCGCAGCCGAAAAATTTTCTCGAGTAGTCCATAACGCGCCAAGGAACTTCGCTTCAATAATTTTTATTTAAGAGTATAGTATAATTCCATATCGAATAAATACATCATTGTTATTTAAAATCAAAGTAATGTGAAAAACTTTAACTACTGAAAAAAGTCTTTTTTTTTCAATTATAGACAAATGCGTAATAAACATGGTGCTCCATACTGTTATGCTAATGAGAAAAAATAACTTAAACATAAAAGAAAAATTTTGTATATTTTCTGTGATTTGTATTGTCAAGGATATGGTGAATTTGAAGTCTAAAAGACAAGTTACATTTTACAAATTGATAGCATTAACTAAATTTGAGACCGAACACATATAATGCATCAATTCGTTTATGATTTATAATTATTTGATAATTGCTTCTTTTACTTTAAATCTTCAACTGTCATTATATACGTGACATTTACCAATATATGAAATTAACAATAGTTGGTATATTACATACATTAAGACACGTTAGATTTATTGAAAGACTCTGACAATGTTGTCTTTTACTAACTAATTTATCTTATTTTAAAGCTAGGCCAGCTTCAGTCCACTGAATTGGAAAACCAGCTCACCTGGGCAAAACCTAGGTGCCTGGTAAGGAAGCGTACCCATACTACGTGACCTTTTTCTTGCAACTTTCGACTCCCCCCCCCCGGTAACCACCTGTAGTATATTTTAAGACCCCCCTCATTTTCACGTGACCATTTATAAAGTACAATTTTACTTTTTTTTCTTTGTTCACGAACTTAAAATGCCAATTCTTTCAAACGGTTTAAGTGGACAATAAACAAGTAATAGCATTTCAGTTTCCTTATTTCTTTAATTGCATTTGCAAAGTCGAAACAACAATAAGATAATAATACTAGTATAAATTGGGTTTAAACACCCAATAGATGAACGATGAAGGAAATTTTTGTATTGGGACTAATATATGAATAAGTGTATAATGTTCAGAAACAAAAAAATTTTTTATTATAATGTAAAAATATCTTACATATCGTTATCAGACATAAGAAACGTTATATTGTTACTCATCAAAATACAGAAAATTCAAAACTCGACACATCGGTCAGACCCTAGTAGATAAACTAGTTAAACCAAATGGGTCAAAAGCGATGCTCAATGCAGAGGTTAGGAAATCAGACGCATCATAATAGTTTATGAAGGCAATATAACTATCTTTCTGTAGTTATATTCTATTTTTGATTGATAATATACATACACGAAGAAAAGAAAAACAGTAATTTTTACCGTGACACTACGGTAATTCTGGGAAAAAATAAAAATTATTGTGAATTTACGATAAATTTTACTTTTTCTCAGACATACCGTACTGTCACAGTAAAAATTACCGTCTTTATTTTCTCCGTGTATACTCTATGCGATGGAGGGAAAGTGTACATATTAATACTTGTAATTTTTTGGCACAGATGAATTTTTCTAAAAAAACGTTCATCTACTCGTGTGCGCTCCTCTATTGGGTAGTTAACCCCTAATTATAAAATATTTAAACGAGCTCAACCATCGGTCAGGTGCAGAGAAGGAAAAGAGAAATTACATGAACTATATTTACGAAACTACGAAGTATAGTATGCACATCAGCGCGATCTTACTTGGTCTGCACCAGCACATGCGAAAAAGTGACTTACACTGATTGTTCTAGTATAATGCGGATTTTTTAAATTCAAAAACCTATATTACAAAAGCAGATGCATTTTTACTAAAATCATTTGTAAGAGCATTTATTTTGTAAACTCAATCCTATTTATATTATACCATCAGTATATTAAATGATAATTATTATTATAATTTCAGTTTTAATTAGATTATGAGATACCATACAGAGTTTTTTAGAGCTATTACACCGATAAATTATTAGTAAAATCGTTAATCATTAATAAAAAACATTGTATGTGATGAACGAATTCTCGTTATTGCTCTCAAAATGTTGTTTGAATGGATTCTACTGTATCCACAGCTGATCAGTGGAGAGCCAAGGTTGAGCCTTGGCGGTACCTTGGATCACGCAACATGTAAGTCCCGTCTCTTTGTACCATTATGTGTTTTTGACTCTATTTTGCCTGTGTGTATTCATGTACTTACGGTATTTTTATATTTTTTCTAATTATAAAGTTTGCCTGAAGAAGTCATCAAATTGACGACGAAGCGTTGCAACACCCTACAACTGTTGGTTGATTTATTTTATTTTATTTTAATCATGGCTCTCCACTGATCAACTGTGAATACAGTAAAATCCATTCTAATAAGGGTAATTCCGCCGTCAGGCAGCGGTAGTGTGCCCATGTAAGAAAGTCGCCAGGATTCAAAACCTTAAAGTAAGTATTGTATTAGGCTTTAAAAACAATAAATCTACAACCCATAAATAAAATCAAAGCAATATTAGGGAAACAACCTGCCACCAGATAAAGATTTCTATCCGGCAGGACTTGGGCTGCCGCTGGAAGAAGCCAGGCAGCGGCCGCTGAGTTGGAGGAGGAGCTCCGGAAGGAAAAGGAGGAAGACGATGACGAAAAGGACAGGGCGGCTAGATCGATTCCTGTGGTCGATCTTTCCTACGACAACGACGTTGACGACGATGACGACGACGACGACGACGATGAGCCATCGACGAAGGGACGCAGTATAATTTGCGTCGACCTTGTGTCGCGAACAAAACAAAACGTTGGCACACAGACTGACTAGACGGACAGACCTAATCAGTCGTCTCTTTTCGGGGCCATCAAAAGTTTACAATGTAAAGTTCTTATTTTTATAATGAAAAAAATTTTACATACTTATAAATGGAAGACCGACAGTTTTTATAACAAGTCCTTACATAAGTTATGAAATGGAAAAATAGTAATATTTTGTTTTAAGATGACGTGTTACATGGTTTCGTTTTAAAGTTATGTTAGTCCTAAAAAGGACCAATTGGTTGTTGCACTAACTTACTCAAGCCAATGTCATCTTTTGATTTTTTTTATGGGTTTCTCATCATCATCTCTCTTTTTCTTGTGAGACAGAGGTGTAGCAGATGGCATATACTTTTTTACCACTGTTATTAGATGTGGAGGTTCTTTCTTTTGTCGAAACATTGTTCTCAGATGTAAAGGTTCTTCTTTTTGTCGAACAACTTTTTCCTCCTGTTCAACGACATTAATAATCTCCCCTTCTTTCTTTTAAATACTCTCCTGTTTGTCAGCATCTTTTGGTCTTTTTTTTGTGCTACAGTATGCTCAAAAAGATGCGATCTGATGATGTCGCCGAGCATCTCATTTTCATCCATGGTCATGAGTTCTTCAATAAAGAACTTACATCCATCGTCGTTGTACTGTTCTTCATTCATGTCTGTCGAGGAGGCGAATGATGAATAAATTTCAAACCTTCTGCCTCACAGACCAATTCACCCCCTCCACTTGCTTCGTAAAGTGAAAAGGGGGAAATCTCTGAGGATTTACCTCCTCTCCTGCACACCTTCTTTCGAAATCGTCCCCCTCCACTTGTCCTCGAAAGTAAAAGGGGTATATTGGTCTATAGGGCAGACGTTTTTGACATTCTCAATTATTCGACAACATTCTACCCACCAGCTAACAATGACTACAGCAGCAGTATAAGAAAACTCATGGAGGCACTTCTTGGTTTCTTACTTGCCCAAGGCTTAGTGAGTACGTGAAGGAAATAGAAGCGGCCATAGACGAGTTAAATGAAGAGGAGCCCGATACTGAAGAAAAATCTAAGACTGACGAAGATCCCGACACTGAAGAAGAGCTCGACACTGAAGAAGAGCCTAACACTAAAGAGGAAGAAAAGCCTCATGATGATTATGGCGATACTCTTGTGGTCATATCACAAGAGGAGGCAGATGAGGTCGATGTTATGGCTTGTTTAAGCCCATCATTGACATCACCTAGGGTGACAACAAAGGAGAAAATAGATGGTGGTGAGACGCCCAAGAGACGCTCTATCGAGAGGATAAGAAGGAAGCTCACTTACTCGGCTTGTGAAACTTGAGCAGAAGGAGAGAACCAATCGGCAGGGGAACCAAATAATTTGAACGTGTGGATACGTTCATTTAGAGGGCACTTGGAATCGAACAGGGGACCTCTTGATTTGTAGTCAAACGCTCTACCGCTGAGCTATACCCCCACATTTAAATATAATACATATTTTAACTTTAAAAAATATTGATTGCTCTGCAAAAAAGTTGTGTACTGATAAGAGCCCCAACCAAACGCTCTTATCTGTAAGGTACAACCAATAAATTTCACTTCTCCCATGCACCGTACTATATTTTCCTAATACCTACAACTGTTCATCATCACTAGCATCTTCCCATTCCATCTGAAAGAAAAACTTTTTTATGCGTTTAACGTTATGCAGAGTGCACATGGACTTGAAGGCTCCATTGTGATGAGAGCAAGTAGTGACCTGTCTTGCAAGCTCAAAAGATGGATAGTCTGTCATATCGGTAACTTTAAGTTCGAATCTTTCAAGCCACTTTTGTTTTAGCTCTCCTATTACAAAAATCTTGGTGGAATCTGCGAAGTTCTCTCGTAGGATATTTCCAACTTCTGTATACATGATATTATCCGAGTTCCGAGCCAATCCATGATAGCAAAGTTCGAGATATAAATTTTCATGTTTGTACTTCTGTGTTAATTTACGCCATGCAAATGGTGGTTTGAAAAGAAATACGACTGCTTCTGCATTATCTTCGGTAAGAGGCAGAATGGCTAATTCCAAAAGCAGATAATCATTTCCAGGCTTTTTATAGCCTTGCATATCCAACCCATATCTCATTTTCCCTAATTATTTTTTAATTTTGTATAACCTTCACTTTCAGGTAGGAATAACTTATTGGTTGAAAACTTTTCAGTTAAATTTTTCATCCAAGATCTTTGTCATCATCATCCTTAGTCGAAAGTTTCTGATATTTGACATTAGTTGTAAATTTGGTAATTGTTGGCTTGTGCGATATAATATATGGCTTTTTAACAACCTGATTTTTTTTTTAATATTTCATTTCTATTTATCTTTTCCTAAGGTTTTTTTGCCGCCCACTTCTCTGCGTGACTCTTCTCGAATTTTTCCCACCCTTCTTCTCCTTGTTTATTATCTACTTTTTCTCTGCTCCAACTGCTCTGACCTTTTTCCATATCAGTTGACAGACAAATGATGGTAGCAAAGCTGTGCATCAGCTTTTATAGCTGTGCATAAGTTTCTTGATGTCTCCGCTCATTGAACTATACTGCACAATGCGATCGTGTTGAATCAAGCAATAGACTGATGTGCTGGCGGCAAAATTGTCATGAGATTCCAATTCCAAACGTATATCAACTAGAGCATATTTTAGTGACTCGTTTTGCTTGGACCAATCAATGACGAATAAAGGTGCACGAGTTAGAAAGTGATTTTTTCTTAATAGAGGGGCACTATATTTACCATTATACGAATTCTTAAAATCAATATACATATCATACAATGATTCATACTCATTTTTTGTTATATCAAGATTTAGATAATTTGCACTGATTCTTACGGTTCGTTTGAAAAGCTAAAATCACATGGCGTGGTTTTTCCAACTGATTGGACCTCTTGACTGTCCAGATGTATTTTAATGTTGTGGATTAGAGTGGATATTCATAGACCTCCCAAGTTCGGAAACTCATAGATATAGACTTATCTTTCTGTAAATGATAGAGCGGATGAATTTTATGAGAATCCGATAATACTACTTAAGGCATAAGACATTCGAGTTTTAATATTGTTACAACATATATAGACGACCAGTATATAAAACACATATTAATATATTTATCTTCGAGCCTTTCCAGCTTGCAGGATTATCACCGTTTTTAGCTACAAGTGGTATTTCTGTGACGGCATTCAAATCAGTTCTAGATCTCGTAAGTATGAGTTCATGTTTCACGTTACCAACGATCTTGCCATAGTCTTCAGCAAACCCCAAAATCATACTGAGAGGAATCAAGACAATAAAGTAACCGCCTTTACCGATTAGATTTAGTGTATTTGATGTACCAAACAAACCTGGATTCACAGTTGATACGTCTTGATTGGCAGTGAGCGTAAGCAAATTTTTCATAAGAGTCGTTAGACCTACATTTTTACGCTTATCCATCTCTATAGCGTTTATCTCATACCTTATTTCTTCCAACAAACGACAGATGGTGTTGTTTACCAACTTAGTTTTCGTTGCTGCAGTACCATCTGCTTTTATCAATCTTCCATGAACGTGCAAGAAGCTGCGCGATAGTAACAGACAGTGGTCTTGATGTTAAATCTATATACGAATTTCATCACCATTATTATAAGTTGAAGATGCATAAGGTTGATGAGCATGAATCTCATAATGTGATATGGATTCATCATATGTGTCAGGAGACTGAATGCATAGAATCTCTTCCATATTTAACACAACAGAATAAGAATATGCAAGTTAGTCCCCACCACGGTCTTTTATTTTTAATCCTATATTTTTTAGGAACTGTATGTTTTGATGCGTTATTTGTCTCCGACGTGTTGACGGTTCGAATGATAGTTGTAGGCTGAGCACTCGGCTGCATGTTGAACTGCTTGTAAAACTTTTTCGATTGTAGACGATCCCCACTATGACGAGGGCTTCATGTGTAACCTTACCTATATAACCTCTTCACGAAAATTGACTAAATCATCGTCCTCATCGACAATGCGCAGCTGTTTATAGCCAATTGTGTGTTTGGAAAATAAATAATTTGTGATGGACTTTTATTATTGAATAGCCTGGTGGTATAACTGGAAGAAATTCGTGTACTGTATGAACTTTTTTTCCGTTTATATTGGCTCCAAGAGTGATGTTACACTCAACTCGCAATGCGTTTACCCTAAGTATAGCTGCAGGTAAGTCTGAGTTATGAGTCAAGTGATCCTCGAGCACTCGTTCAGTGAAACCCAACAGTCTTCCTATGGAATCTTTTGATCTGAAATCACGACACTCAGAGAAAAATATCACACATTTGACTAAAGTCGCCAAGCCAAAACAGCTTTTGTCGCTCAAGCCATAACGACTATGATTTCGAGATACACTAACCTAACATACAAGTAGATGCAACCGTGCACACAAGCAATACCTAGTATTCATGTCATTGCTTGTCTAACTGCAAAGTTAATATGGCTTGTGTCTACTAAAGTAGATACAAATACACCTTACCTTACTATGTGACTCAGGCTAAAACAGATAGGGTTATTCGTCGACACAACTTTATTTTTCTCTAAGTGTGCACGTGATGACACAACAAAGCGTATTACTGATCAGTTTGATATCGTCTGGTTGTAGTACGTCAACTAAAAATGCCTCAATATCTAGAATTTCGTAGCTACCTGTCAGAAACGTAACCACTTGATCACCTACATAAAATTTATCGTTACTCTCGTCAATATTTAGGATTAACGTAGTTCGAGACTAGGAGAACGTAGTTGTATTTTAGCAATGATTAAATAGGAGAAGAATACTGCTCTTCCAATACAAAAGAAGTACTAGACAAACTGAATGTTAGCGTTTCTTCCATGACTGCAGAAGAGCGATTGAATGGTTCTTAACTACAACATCACCTTATATACTTTTCGTTAGGAGTTGTAAGCAGAAATCACCGCAGTTGTGAGAATGAAAATCATATCTTTCATGGTTGTACTCAATATTACTAACTCTTAAGTACAGCATAAAATCGATAGGTGGCTGCAGATCCCTAAAGCTGTCAAAGTGAGTGACACAAATTGTTTCGCATAAACACTCCACGAAAGTTAGGAGTTTCTAATTTTTTAGCATAGTTGAGTAAAAGTTAGTTAAAGCTTTAGCAACTATTTTAACCTCGCAAATTTTTTTTTGGTAACCTTTCCCAGCATAAAGTTATCAAGTAGACATCTAATCCAAATTTATTCGGCTTAAGATGGAGATCTTTTCGAGAGCAATAGCCTCCACAGTTTTATTATATCTCCCACGCTCTTGCAGTTGCTGATTAGCAGCCTTAGTTGCATTAAAACTTTTTAAAATTCCTTCTATATTATTAGCTAACGAATCGATAACTACTACGTGATTTAAGGGAAATGTAGATAAGAAAGTAGAGGAGGAGCTGCAGGGGAGGTAAAGGGGGAGGGAAAGCTTTGAGGAGAAAAGGGGCGGTGCAGAAGAGCAAGGAGGAGCTAGCCCAAGAGAAAACTGGGCTAAATATCACGCTAAAATGAACGAATTATAACGTGGTTGGGGGAGGAGAGCTGAGATGGAGCGGGGGGAGCTCAGGCTCATTCATGTTCATACAACTATATAATATGGAGAGATATATATATCTATATATATATATATATACACTAGTGGGGCTCCGCCCCCCCTGCGTGCTACGCGCGCCAACCCCCCACAAACAGAATTTAGTATTACAATTCTTAATGACAGTTATTTATATATTGGTTTGTTTTCTGATATCGCAAATCCCTAATATACATATTTTTTTTATATTATAGTCTACTACGTCCTACTATGGGTACTCTGCACTATTGGACTGGGAAGGGATAGGGATCGTGATAGTGTAGGTGATGCCGCACTCATGCCGCTTCGCATTCGCCACGATGATCAGACCTGAGGGTGGGAAAAATATTCGGGAAATGCAGTTCAGAAAAGTTACTAAGTGCAGTTCCAAGTTCAGACCGGTAGTCTATACTTCTGTTAACACCGCTACTGAACTACTGTACACCTTATGCTCACCTTGTTGAAACAATAAGGAGACTGTTTAATCGATCATCGAAATTAACAGCGAAGGAAAAACGGTGAGATTTGAACAATCACCCGTCCAAATACTAACCGCATCAAACGCTGCTTAACTTCTGTTATCTACGAAACTGCAACTCTACTACTACTCCATTTTTTCGGTTCTCTAATATAGACGATTTTTGAACGGCTCATTTTCTTTGTTGTTCCTATCATGTATTTATTACAAAGAGTAAAGTGAGCTATTCTGATACCTCTATGATTTATAGCTGTACTGTGGCCAATATAATATTGTCAGGTGGTTATAAATTAAGAAAATATTTATATCATGAAGATTTATATGCTCGGCTTAACAAGGATAGAGATATATGAGAAATATTTACATCATTATTTCAAAAAGCCATGTTAAAAATCCACATGCTTAAATTTGATCTGTAGGTAGCTAACAACATTATTTGTCATGGAGATGAATTTTAAATATATTTTTAGTCAGACCTTACTGATGTATGTTTACAATAAATAGGAAGATTTTCTGAAGAAAAATTTATTCTTTTATTCTTTTCCGGTGTAATGTGATAATCGTAAAAGAGGTAAGCCGGTACGATATTCTACATGTATTTTATTAACTATTTTTTTATATCAGTACTTGAACAGATTGCTATCCATTTTATTTTGATTTTCTATGAAAATAACACTTATTTCCAAATGTATTCAGTATCAAACAACAGACAAACAATGACAGCAGAATGTGGTGCGATCATAGTTTCTAAAACTGAAATTTTTGATGATTGTGATTTATGTATTCACCCTAAAAATCTTCCATAAAATTAACCAACTCATACTTACTTAAAAAAAATAATCTAAATACGTCGATCTGATGGTTTTTCTTTTATTTTTTCCATTAGGTGATTTTGGTTGGAGTACGAATTATTTAAAAAAACCTACCGAAAAAACTAAAACAATTTCTCTTTTGGAATACTATTCATACAGATTGTTTTATAGACCGAAAAATAATCAATTTGATCCTTTATTGAAAGCAGAAAATTGACTCAAAAATCATTTTAACATGCTTGTATTATGATTGAAAGTAATCGGATGAACTTTTTAAGAAATAATCAGAAAAACTTACATATTGAATGTTATCAAGGTTTTTGGGATCATGTAATAAATAGTGCTTCAAAAATTACACAAAATTTTGAAAAAAAAGAAAAAATTGGTGATCTTTTTATCTTACCATTAACATATATCGGTAGACCACGATATATGCAACAGCATTATCAAGATGCAATGGCAATTATGAGGACATGTGGCAGACCAGATTTTTCATAACTGTCACATTTAATCCGGAATCGAAAGAAATTAAATACGTATTAAAAAATTTCCCCAAAAACGCTTTACCAAATGATATACTGAATACAACAGTACGATTATCTCATAAAAAACTACATTTCATTTTAAATTATATAACAAAAAATAACTTATTAAATAAAATTATATGGTACGTTTATACGGTTGAATTTCAAGAGAGAGGACTACCACATGCTCATGTATTGGTAACATTGCATCCAGATAATAAAAAAATATCACCTCATGATATTGATAATATCGAATCCGCTAAAATTCCTCAAAATGATGAAAAGTTTAGAAAATGAGTCATTAAACAAATGTTACATGGTTCTCATAATATTTATTGTCGGTGTCTAAAAAAAAAACCACAAAATTTCTTTAAAAAAATTCACAAAAGCTTTTTGTGATGATGCATCTATTGAAAAACCGGTTATCCCGAATATAGAAGGAGAAACAACATTTCGGATGAAAATATATATATAGAATTAAAAATAGTAAAGAAACAATTTTGGTTGATAATTCAATGGTAGTACCATATAATGAATTTTTATTAATGAAATACGAATGTCATATAAAAATTGAATACTGTGCATCAATACAAGGCATGAAAAATATTTACGATTACATTTACAAAGGCAATGACAGATCATTTTTTTAAATACAAAAGGAATTTAATTCGGAAAACGAAGTTTACGATGAAATTAAAGAATATATTGATGCACGATATTTAAGTCCAATGGAGGCTGCGACGAGATTACAAGAATATCCTATCTGCGGTTGAAGCCATCAGTAATTAATTTAACACTTTATCTTGAAAACAAACAAAAAATATGACGAAAATAAAATTTTTGATTCTATTAACAAATGTAAAACACAAGTTACAGAATGGTTCTAACTAAATAAAGTAGACGATTTTGCCAAAAATTTAAAGTACGTCAATATTCCTGAACATTACATTTTTGATAAAATAGATGAAAAATAAGAAAAAGACATACTGCAATAGATAGATTAAATGGTATTTCTTTAAAAGATCGAGAAAGATCCTTTTTAAAATTGACATTAAATAAAAAGAAAATGCTCCGCTTTATTCGGTGATTTAAAAACAAATGATGGCAAATCATTCAAAACTTTAAAAGAAACAGCAATAAGTATGGGTCTCATTGAACATGATTTACGAATTTTCAATATTTTTGAGGAAGCTAGCTCTATTTTGTTACCAAATCAATTACGAAAATTTTTTCGCTTAGTTTTTACTTGCGGAAAATATTCAAGGTGATGAAATCTGGAACAAATACGAGAAAAAATTTACAGAGGATTTCAAATTTAATAAAAGTAATCAAGCCCTTTTTCATTTGAACAAAATTTTTAAATAGAAAATAAGTCTTGTAAAAATTTTAATTTACCAATTCCGGAAGATATTATTTCAGATTTCAACAATGATGATGAAGAAATTGAATTTAGTAAAGAAATGTTTGATGATCTATACTCTTAATTAAACGAGACACAAAAATAAATTTTTAAATCCATATTTAACAGTAAAAACAAAATTTTTTTATCGACTGTCCTGGAGGGTCGGGAAAAACATTTTTGTACAAAACTTTATGAGATAGTGTATTTCTGGTTACGTTTTAATCATAAAGCATTGTAACGGTGCTTAATGTCAGTTTAATAAGAAAGATAGTCGGAGAAACGAGGATACGATAAAGCCCCGCTTTTATACACCTTCGAGTCAACCTCTGAGGACCTTGGAGCACGAGCAAACTATTGACATATTTGGTGCGCTCTCTTACAAACTAATCCGTCTTGGGATACAAAACGGTCTTTTGTTTCTTGTATTGACTTCCCTAATTGTATTTTGATCAGTTTCACGAAATCATCGTTACTTGATACATGGAGAAATTTCTATGTATTTTTTTTAAATTTTTAGATGGTTCTGTTGACACTAATGGGGCTATTATAATTTCATCATGTTAATCGTTATTATCCTTAATTCTACACAAAAAGTCGGCAACCTTTTTCTTCTTTCCAGGGATATTGCGGGTATTAAATTATAATTTTGTAGGATAAGATTCCAACGCTGTAGTCGTGAACTACCGAAACGACAATTCTGTAAAAATGACAAGGCTTGATGATCTGTCTTTAAAAATATTTTGGGGGCTATTAACAAATAAATCCTTAATTTTGTAGGACTTCACGCGATGGCCAACATTTCTTTTTCAGCCGTTGGGTAATATAATTCACTACAATGCAGCGTTCTACTCACAAACGTAATGATTCGCTCATGACCTTCCATGTCTTTTTGTGGCAACACAGCAGCTATAGCTTCATTGCTTGCATCGGTATGTAAAATATACGGTTGTCTCAAATTTGCAAATTTTAAGATTATTTCATCGCCGAAAATATTGTTTATATTATTAAAAGCTAATTGATGTTCTTACGTCCAAATAGAAGTCTTATTTTTTTTTAACAATTCAAACAAAGGTAATGTGTAAAATGAATAATATTTATGAATCGGAAATAAAAATTTATAAAGCCAAGGAAAGCTTGTAACTGATCAATATTTTTAGGTGTTGGAAAGCCCTTTATTGTGATAATTTTTTCCGGATCTCGCTTTAAACCTTTAGCACTTATAATGTGTCCCAGAAATTTAGTTTGATGTTGTGCAAAGTTTGATTTTTCAAAATGTAATCGTAAGTAATGTTCTAATATTTCTGAAAATAATGTTTCAAGGTTTTTACAATGATTATCGAAGGATGATAAAATCACTGCCATATCATCGATAAAAGTAACCACAAAATTTTCAAGATCATATAATATTCGATGCAGGCCCCTAATTAATGCTGCACCACTAGTTTTGATGCCGAAGGGTACTAAATTAAAATGATTAATGAGCCCATTACACTTAAATGCTGTGCATTTCTTTCTAACGGAATTTGCCAGTAACTACTTCTAAAATCAAGGCTTGACATAAAATTCGCTTCTCGGCATCTTGGGAATATATTTACCATCGAGGCTTGACGGCCTAATTTCATTCACTTATTAAAGTTAGCGTTTGACTGGAAGAATACGCATAGGAGAGCAATGAGAAGAGGTGCTTGCCGAGGCTTCGGTGGCAAAATTGGTTAACAGGCCTTCCCGGATAGGAGGAGGTCTGGG